>JAHWFP010148364.1:22967-54803 GCA_023313725.1 Lithobius niger
TCTAAAAGAATCCAGTAAGCCACAATTAATCTGAAAGAATTCTGGGTCAGTGTCAGAGGAAGTTTAACAGTAAACCACAATTAAGCTGAAAGAATTCGGGTCAGTTCCAGAGGAAGTCTAAAAGAATCCAGTAAGACACAATCTACCCCAAAACAAAACTTGTTATGGATTCCCGCCAAGCTTTTTGGCCGTGTGAGGTCGTGATATCAAATGCCAAGCACTTTCGCCAAGCTAATCCCACCAAGTAATAGTTCGAAGGTTAAATGAAATATATGAAAGTTGCTTACTGCATGATTTTCAGTTATTTCATTTAACGTTTGAAGTATTTGTCGGTGGGATTAGCTTGACGAAAGAGCTTGGCGGGAATCCTTAACAAGTTTTGTTTTGGGGTAGACATCAGATATTTTTGGTCCAAATTGATGAAATCCATTTTTTTTTCCAGAATCCAGTAAGCCACAATTAATCTGAAAGACTTCAGGGTCAGTTCCAGAAGAAGTCTAAAAGAATAATAATAAAAGTTTATTTTTTGAGTAACTAGCAAAATAGTAAGATAGGGCTTTTATTAGAAACCGCTTATATCTTAGCAACATTAAGTAAGCCACAAACTTGGCAAGAGGTTTGAGGAACCAGATGGTATTAAAAGATCTTAACCACTTCTATTGTGCCTGTCATTGCCAAAAATATTCTATAGAAACCCCTTACTATTGCGTTCAACAGAAAACTTTAGTTATAGATAAAAGACTTAAAAGACAGCTCCTATTTACATTAAGGGTTATTTTTCTTGATGTACTTTAAAGAATGTGTTTACATTGGTAACCCATCTACCAGATCAATATCGGTTCCAATGTGGGTGTGTTACCTAAGTATTCTTTCTTATAGTTCCAAACCCACCATTGGACCTGATATTGTTATAGTTGCTGGGTGAGCAATGTACACACATTTTCCAAAGTAAATCAAGAAAAATAAACCCCAGCACAAATAGGTGCTGTCTTTTAAGTTTTTTTATCTATAAATAAAGCTTTCCATTGAGCTCTATAGTAAGGGGTCTATAGAATATTTTTGGTTGAAACGCATCATACAACATTTCTAAATTGCCTTACACTTTCCATTGGAACATATAGTCAAAATACAAATTTCGTGAATGGACAAATTTGTCTGGCTTTTCATTCTGTCACCAGTTTAATTTCTAAGAGTTAATTATTTGATTTAAAATTTCAAAAATATTTATCAGTTGTCTGAGAAATCTCCTCATAAAATAATTGTTTACTTTTAAGCATTATTCAACAGGACTTACCGACACATTCGGGTTCCTCGTCGCTCCAGTCAGCGTCTTCTGTACATTCCCTCATGCTTGATCCATTCACTTTGTAGCCAGCCTCGCACTCGTAGGTAAGAGTGTATCCAAATGCCAACGATTCATATGTAACCTTCCCGTGCTCCGGCTCCGCAGGCTCTGGACACTTGATCTTGGACACTAGAAATAAAATTATTATTCAAAACAGAAGAATTGAGTAACATTAAGCCTAGCATTTTCAGTCCTGAGGTTTTTTTTTTTTGCGCTCGTTACCTGGAGCCTGAGCAATTTTGGACTTTTACAAAAATTAGTAGCTCAGCTCCATCCAAGGTTGAGGGGAACGAATATACAGGAAGGTTGGCCTTTCCCCAACCCATTACATCGTTTCCCGCCAATATTTCGTTTAACGTCACTGGCCTGGTCTGGTTTCGCTTATGCGCATGTGCGTAAACTATCGAGCTGCATTATGACGTCAGTGACACCAGCAAAATCAACAGCCAATGGAAAAGCAATATGCAAGAAGCTCGGAAAAACGAGTCAATTGAAACAAGACAAAACGCAAAATCAGCCAGCCGTGACTACAGGTCAAGACATGTGTTTTATGCAACTGCAGAATTTTGTGAACTTTCAATTTCTTGTATTGTTTGTTTTGAATTTCCATTAAGTAGTTGCTATGTGATTTATCACAGTTGTTCAGTGATCCAAAGTTACGGTCGTAGAATTTTTAGCAGCAAGGGTTTTTATTGGCAACACATATAATTGAGGTAGTTTGACTAAACAAACTAAGTTCCCCCTCCCCCCAACAATTTTAGTTGCCTTGTAAGCCTGGGTTGGGTGGGTTGAAACGTACAAGTCTTAGTTGATGTACACCATTTTTTAATTCTACGTAGGTTAAGTGAGCAACTCAGCAGGGACACAATTTCGTGATTGATTTTGTAACACAGCAAAATAGTGTCACTTAGGGGATTGAACTTGGGGTTTATTTTGTGTCGCATACTTTGGAGGTTTCCAGAAGGATAGAGACACAATTTTATAGGTTTTTTTTTTTCGCAATTGGAAACTCCCTGGATTTTTTACATGCTACAATCGACATGACCCCAAGGCATTCACAGGCCGTCTCTTCACAAAATATCAGGGATGGCCGAGGTAAGGGTAAAACCAGGCACATGTTGCACGCGAGACAGTCGCCCTAACTTTCAGGACACCTAGCCCCATGACGAGAAATTTCAAATATTAGTACAGGAAGTGTTGCAGAAATAGCGATGAACTTTCCATGGAAAACGTTGATCTAATAGGGATGTGCCAAGGTCAAGCCAAGATTTTACCTGTCATACATGACAGTTTTTATGGAGTAAAAAAGCACAGAAACAGATTATTAAAGAAACACCAAGCAGTGCTACAGAATAAAAAGACGAACAACGTTTCGAAAATAAAGAATTTTCGTCATCAGGTTTACGAATTAAAATTTTAAAAGATGGCAAGTCCACTAAGTCATCACATGTTTAAAGCATAACACAATAATTCTGTGGCGTTTTGACAAAAGGGCATAAGTCCATTTTAGGCATTGTTGAGGTTAGTCCAGAAATGGCTTGTTTATACGTTCTCTTTGCTTTGACAAAGAGAGGTTAGTCCACCCTAGCATTTTCTAGCTTATTTAGTATATGTCCATTGGAGGTAAGTCCACAAGCAGTCAATCTATTTTGACAAACGGAGCTAAGTCCAACATGCCTCCTTGGACAAATGCCCTTTTGTCAAAACGCCACAGAATTTTAATAGAATAAAAAGCCAAAAACCACCATTTCTCCTCTGAAAAGAGGCAGAAAAGAGCAGAAAACGGTAACCTGACCTGCTCCTTGGAAATCCAAGTTGCAAGTGATTTCCCTGGATTTCCAAGGATTTCCTTGGAGTTCCTTGGATTTCAAAGGAAAAGATCAGGTTATACATTTCGGCCACCGTTATCTGCCTCATTTGAGAGGAGAAATGGTGGTTTTTGGATTTTGATTCTTTTAAAATTATTGTGTTATGCTTTTCGACATGTGATGACTTATAGTGGCCGTTTCCATGTTTTGAAAATTTTAATTCATAAACCTGATGACGAAAATTGATAATTTTCGAAACATTGTTAGTTTTTTTATTCTGTAGCAATGCTTCGTTTTTTTTTAATAGTACATGACAGCCACACGGGAAAGACATGGATCCAGATGTTGCCATCACGCAGCAGCCTGAAGTTGCCACCAGCAGTTGCAGCCAGAAGTCACATAAGTTGCAACGGCAATATCTTGTGGACTGGTGGATTTCTTTGGTTGGTCTGTTTGATGAATTTGGTTTAGTAGAATGCACCAACCAGAGAAGACAAGTAAATAAGATTGAAATAAAAGAAGACCAGCCGTTTTGTCTTTTTATTGGTTGTTTTATTTGGTGGACTCTTACCTTCGCAAACGGGTGAATCTTTCCCCCACGTTTGATCTGCTAAGCACTCCCGAGTAGGATCATCCAAAATTTGGTAGCCAGGATCACATTTGTACGTTATCGTATCACCAAAATAATAGTCTTTTTCTTCAAACTTTCCCTTTGCTATCGTTGGAGGAGTATTGCAGAGCAAAGCTACAAAAAAAAAAATACAAAAATGTACACTTCGCCCTGGTAAACTAAAACAAGAACTTTAGCGAAGATTTTTGGTTAAATTCAAAGAAAAGCCCACGTTAATATCTCAGCACTGAAGAAATGAGCAGACAGACAGCCGTGTCACACACACCATACACATTCTGCATTTAGTCAACCAAATTTCAAGACACATTTTCAAACAAAATTTCTTCAGTTATACAGGTTGTATACTTATTTCAGTGGCTTTGGTTTTGGCGACAAGATACTGACCAAAATTGGCGACCGCACGAAAGTGACAGTTGCAGGGACTTAACTTTAAATATACTTTGAAAATGGTTCGAATAGGGACAGTATTGCATCATCTTCGAACCCATAACTTTCTGAAGCTTAAATACTTTGTGAGCGGGAGTTTTAACGGTGTAGATTGTGTTCTCAAGAAGGCAGCCTTACTCACAGAAAGCACCTGAATTTAATTTTCAACACCGTTATATGCTTATTCTTCACAATAAAACGTTAATAAAAGGGGGGAAAAACAACAGGATCAGCCCAGCTCAGACAATATTAGCTTGTGGTAGGCATGATGGACAGTAATGTAAGACTTTTCAACATGGCTGCCACAAGCTAACTATGGTCAGGGCTAGTGTGACTGTTTTGTTTTTACCTTTTATTACTGGCAATGTTTTATTGTGAACAAGGCGCATACAACAGCTCTGAAAATTAAACTCAAGTGTGTTCTGTAGTTATGAGTAAATGTCTTGTCAGTGGGCACGAACTACACCATAACGTTCATTTTTGATTAAAATGAGAATATTTTTGACAAATGGTTCCGCTGACGTTCATCATGTAACAATGAATCATTTCACCTTTGAAGAAGCAGTACGAATGATTTTTACCCCTTCCTGTTAATTAATGCTCTAGGTTTCGAAACCGAATACGAAACCGAACACGAAACCAGTCTAGCAGCTACTTGCTTCTGTATTAAAAATACTGTATCACAGTGATATTCAAATGTGGACTTTTAACTTTTTAGTAATATCAAAAGAGTAGCAAGAGGAGAGAGAGTAGACATTTTCTTTTTGTTTACTGCTTCTAACTGCCAACAAGTCAACTTTTTTATTGTTATTGTAACACCCCTGATAACGTCTAAACAGGTTTTGAAGTCAAACATTTTTTTTACCGTATCTGAAGCCACCGTCAGGCAATTTAGATTCAATCTGAACTTTTGTCTTTGACAAATGAGCTTATAATGTGATTGTAAACAATAAATAATTTGTCCACTTTCTCTACGTCTTGAAGGCACTGGTTCCAGAAAGAATACATGGACAACTCACTGGTTTAATAGAAATATAAGTATTATGGATTGCTCGCTTCAGTTCCAACGTTTGTTATAAGGTGAAGCATCTTTAAATAGTAACAATACAGAAGTGAATAATCCTTAATACAGATATTTCCTCTAGAATAGTGAGTTGCCCATGTGAGGAAATCTTACTTTCTTCATACAAATGAATGTAAATGATATAGTAAAAGTCAGAAAAAATACATCATAACATGTCACGGGGAACTGCAACAATGCCAGTAAGCTTGGGCGTTTGTTATCATAAAAATACTCGGGGCATTTATTAGCAGTATGTTAAGGGGAAATCGGGAGACATGGTATTATTTCGAAAAATGGGCATAGGGAAACGAAAAGGAGCAAGCAGTCTGCATTAAAGACTGACCTTGTGACGATACAGATAGTAATTGGGAAGGACTCGAAACCCAGGACTTACCATTTAGTAGCTGGGTGCTCAGCTAGTAAATGGGAGGTCCTGGGTTCGAGTCTCAGTCGGGGCAGTTGTCTTTTCTTTCTTTCTCAGACTTGTGTATCCTCACAAGGTCAGTCTTTAATGCAGACTGCTTGCTTCATTTACCCTTTATCTTGTGATTTCTTTCTTTATTTATATATGAAAAGGGTTTTATTTTAGAACATGGGGAAGAAAGGGAAGAGCAATGGTAATGGAATTAATTTGGAAAATGTGAAAAGGGAATTGTGAAAGTGTAATATCTGAAAAAAGGGGGATGAGTCATCGGAAAAAATACTATTTCAGCAACTGTGAAAGGGAAAGTGGGAAGAGAAATACATTTAAAATGTGAAAAGGGAAACGGGAAAGGATAACGGAAAAGATAATAGTTATCCTGGCTGAACGGAATGGTGGAAAGTTGCTCGGTAGTATGTGTACATTTAGTGTTCATTTACGTGCATCTTCAATTTTATGTTACAATGGAGAAAGTTTGCTGCAAACATAATGAAGGCAAGAAATGTTTCTACCATCAAGCCAACATGTGACATTCTGGGTACACTCTGTCCAATTAGTTTTTTTTTTCTTCCTGACGCAGAATTGCCAAAATGAAAGAGACAAATAGTTATTTCTCAAAATTCAATTTCAAAAAAAAATAATTTGTAATGTTTTCGCGAAGTTCTTTCAAGTTTATGATATTCTAAAGTTCACAATTTTTTTTAGTTTAATTTTTATTCGAAACATTGACAACGACTAATAGTAGTGTCCCCCCCCCCCCCCCCCCGCCATTCTACCATTGCATAGCACATATACCTAGTACATACGTGAACACGTCATTGTAATGTTGGTCCATTCACCACTATCTGGAGGTACAAGCTGACACCTAGGACAATAAATCAAAAGTTTGATATTTTACCTTGTGTAAGAGTAGGCTGAAACACATAAGATTTTTTACACTATGCAAAATGCAGTAAACGGCATTTTAGATTAACAGCACACAACATGCATTGTTACACAGTCTACCCTTGCAATTTCATATTGTCACACAAATTACAAGGGGTGATTCAATAATACATCTTATTTGAATTTTATTGAGCTTAACAGGTCTACAATACCACTCGCTCATGCAAACTAAACTTAACACAATTCTAACCTAACTTAATCCTAAGCAATTATCAACGAGAACAGAAACCATAATAAGTTCAAGAGTCAATGATACAGTAAAGTCAAAAGAAAAGTACCAGATGGCAAGGAGGGCGAGTAACCACAGAAAAGCAAGAACCCAAAACCAAATCAGTCAAAACGCCCTGCACATCTGTCTATGCACTAACAATTCGTCGAATGAACGATGAACAATGAACGATTGGTCCAAGGCCGAGTTATTCAACAATATTTTTGTATCTAATTCCATCATAGATAACGGAATCATCCACGGCACGCAAATACAAGTTCATACACAAATACCTTGGCAATATTTTGAGGGTTTCAGCTTAACTTCCCCAATCTTAACTAAAATTAAAAGGCAAAAAATGCCACACAAGCAACACACATAACAACAGCACTAAACCGGAAACACACTTCACGTTCCTTACATGAATAGCATGCAACTTTTACTCCTAAAAGAAATCCAAGTAAGGAGACCACATCAACGCAACAAGTGTAGAATTAAATTTTGGTTAACTTGCACATGCATGCTTGGAAACATGAAGAAATAAACGTTTATGCCGTGAGATTTGATGTTTTTCTAGCTGAAGCCATGGAACCATAACCACAGCGATAATTTTGCTAGGCAATTTCATTCGGAAATTCCTGGGATGTTTTGCACGACGTATTCATTGTGAGCTTAAGGCATCGTAGCGTCCTTCTCGTCCCAGAAATGCCTGGGGTGTCTGAGGTCAGGCTCAAACCCGGAACCTGTAGCACATTATATGGTCTGCTGACCATCATGCCTCCTTGACCCATGTTCACGTACAGGCTCTATTCTGAAGTAGTTTTAAAATATTTCTACACTGTGTAATATGGCTGTCATTTCTACAAACAAATTCCCATACAACTTTGTGTCTGCAGTAATCAGTCAGTTGACAAACAAACATTATTCTTCCAAAAGTTGTTAATTAATTGAACAATAATTATTTATAAATATTTAGAATTACTTAGAAAAATTATTTAAAGACTGGTCAATACGGGTCAACAGGAAAGGAAGAAGGCAAAAAAAAAAAAAGACAGACCAAACTGGATCAAAATGACATTTTTGAACCTCAGATGCTACTTGTGTCAGGATTGTGATGTCTTTCAGATGCTACTTGTGTCAGGATTGAGGACATGCACGCAAATCATGAATTCATCACATCTTACTGTAAGAATCTCGATGAAAAAGAGGTTTACTGGATATTTTAGAACATTTTAATATCAACACTAACTTGTCGGTGTAGATTGCTCCTTATTTACATTGGTTGTAAGAAAACATTTGCAGGCATCAATAGGTTTACTATTTACTGCGAGTATAGGTAGGGGGATCAAGTTGTGTTTGGACCATGAGTGTCTGCTGAAGGTGGTGGGATCATCAAAAATTTAGTACTCACGTTTTTATTTCCTATGGTTCGTTTCCCTTGCCTCTACCCTGCCCATAAATAAGGACCGGTCCCTTAGTGGGCTGGTTCCTGTCAGTAAAATTAGAAAATTGACTTACTCGGTTTCCGTTACATCAGTATCGTTGGCAGCAAATCCTTCATCGCACTTAAAATTTACTTTCTCGCCAATATAAAATTCGTTTCTCGTGAGATCAACATCAGCGGTTCCATTTTCAATTCGGAATGGCGGTTCTGTGCAACGAACACCTGAGACAAAAAATTTTACCCATTGATTAACTCGAGGAAAATCAAGGATGAGTATATTTAATTAGCACAGTAATAATATTATTGTTCATTTATGTACGCTAAATGTAATGGTATGAACACTGAAAAGAAATTACAACCAGACTGACATAGTATTAGAAATTCGTTGAAAATAAAAAGGCTACTTTGTGTTAAAATGCAAGTGTTTTATCGTGCACTCATTAACTCTTCAAGAAGGACAATTTAGCCTACTCAGTGTAGCAACCACCTTAGCTGCGCTGCAGAGAAAATCTTGCAAGACAGTTAGTGAAGATAGTTCCTTTCACGCAATACCAGTAACCCACAGAATTTTCAGGTGTCAGTTGCAAAACTATGTTTACCAACTGAACAATTTTAGTTCTTTGTTTTGTTACGGCTTGACCTTTTGGGCGCCATTTTTTGAAAAAGCCTGTATTATGATAGAGAATGTACAAAGTAGGTTCATGAAGAGGATTTATGGCCTATCTCGTTCAAGTTAATTTTTCACGTCTGGAAAATGACTGTATTATGATGAGAATATACAAGGTAGGTTCACAAAGAGGATTTATGGCCTATCTCGTTTAAGTTAATTTTTCACATCTGGAAAATGACCGTATTGTGATGAGAATATACAAGGTAGGTTCACAAAGAGGATTTATGGCCTATCTCGTTTAAGTTAATTTTTCACGTCTGGAAAATGACCGTATTGTGATGAGAATATACAAGGTAGGTTCACAAACAGGATTTATGGCCTATCTCATTTAAGTTAATTTTTCACGTCTGGAAAATGACCGTATTATGATGAGAATATACAAGGTACGTTCACAAAGAGGATTTATGGCCTATCTTGTTTAAGCTAATTTTTTAAGTCACACAACTTTACGGCTCCCTCCAGTTATGAGGAGAAAAAGTGGTGGCCTTATAGTTTCGCATAATATTTTGATGCATTTGACAGATAATGTATTTGCTATTTTTGCTATATTTTTTTTGAGAAATTTAGTGTACTACTTTATATTGTTTCCTTTTTTTCCAACCAGACCTTATTTTCTTTTAGTTATCATTTTGTGTAAGCCAAATTTCATGGAAATTGGCACGGATTGTTCACTAAATAAATAAAATAAAATAAATTGATTACTAATCGTTCTTCTTGCGGAGATAATTATTCTAAGATTTTACGCTCACAGAATGTAGCAAGTTCCTTCATATGTGGAAGGGATCTGTTAGTTCTTATTGTTTAAGTAACATTCATTTTCAACAAGAGTCTAAAACATGATGCTGATTAGTGATTAATGAGGATGAAGTAATTCTTTTCAGCATTTAACAGGCTGAACTAGTGATATCCTGATGGCAAGTTCACCTATCCCGTTCAACAGCTAGTCATCATCATGTTTCATTTGATGAAGTAGATAATAGCATGAGGACTTACACACACGTGTTCTTTCATTTATGATGAAGCAGGTGGGACTGTGGTTTATCATGATAGGTTTGTCACAGCCGAATAATGTGTTTTACTATAGTGTGTAACTAAGTCAAACATCGGTTAATGTGTCAACAACAAGCATTAGAATCATGCTGTGATTCTTCAGTCAAAACAAACATTAATTAAATAATGCCTGAATCCTTTCATGAGTCTTTACTTACCAATATGACGAGTTCATGAGAGTGACAAGATTAAATAAATGACAGCAAGCAGGAAGTCTGCATTTAACATAGCATAAATAATTGATGCATGCTAACCCAGCAAGATGCAGAAAATCATAAATTATAAAAAAAAAAGATTATAAAACATTAGTGTCACTCTTTGCAAAGCACAACATGCAAAATACGAATGGTGCAAATTTGTAAAGCAGAGCATAAGCCAGTAAAAATATTAACACAAAGCTTTTGCTAAGGCAGCAAGAAGTTGTTTCGATGGTATTCTTTGTAGCCTATGGCTAGCAAAACCACTTATAAATAAAATCCTATTTTTAACTTTACAACAGATTTCAGCAAAGAATAAGTATAGCATCAGTAAGAAATGTAAATAATGCTAAAAAGTAAAAGAGCTAGAAAATGGAGAAGTTCTGTTCCATCCACCTGGAATGAACTAGCGGTTAATCAATACAAACGGCATTACATGCAAACTCAGTTATCATTGAACTTTTGATTCAAATACGAGTGGCATGGCATGCAAATTCACTTATCCTTCATGGAAAAGTAATATTCCATCAACCTGCAATGAACTAGCGGTTAATCAAATACGAATGGCATGATATGCAGATTCAGTTATCCTTGAGCTCAATGTGGCTTAGCTTGGCCATGCTTAAGGTGATGAAGCGACTATGTCATACTTACCTTTAATTGTACAAAAAGGTTCTTTTCCACTCCACTTCTGGTCTCCTCGGCAAACTCTCTCTTTTGCCCCAATCAACTCGTAATCATCATTACACTTATACGTAACACTTGCACCAAAGAGAACTCCATCTGGAGTCAAAACTTCTCCGTTCTCTGGCGCATCTGGCTTTGGACACTTCATTTCTGATAAAGAAATTAATACAGAATACAACCTGCTAATGAATCTGGTCTACTTGTTGAACGCTGTATTGAAGAGTTTTGGTAGTCAAAACTTTTGGTAATTATATAGAACAACGCCTTTTCAGCTATCGACATAATTCAACTACCTGTCGATTCCTTTCGTCGTTGCGGTTCAGAAAATCATAACGAAAACTTGCGCAAACGCGTTTTTTCTTTTGTAAAATAAGTTTTAAAACACGTTAAAAAGTTATTGACAACCGTGGTTAGGCCGCCATAACGCGCGACGATGGGAGCGCAACAAGAAAACATGATTTCGACCAGAACATTAGTAATCGGAAATTATCTTGTTCATTTGCGTCGACATGGCTGAAGTGGTGATTTGTGATGGATGCGAACTGTGGTTCTATTTCTATATCAATATTTCTTTACAGTGTGAAACATCATCCGCAGAGGCGCGCTTCGTGCGCACTATTATGTACATCGAGAATATGTGTCACAGAAATAGTATGACACAGCATTTGTGAAACAACGAAACGCACAAATGCTTGCATCATACTATTTCTGATTAGACAAATTCTCGAAGTATATAATAGTGCGCGTGAAGCGTGCCCCTGCGGACGGCATTTCATACTGGGAAGAATATAATTTCCGTTTACTAATGTTCTGGGCGAAATCAGGTTTTCTTGTTGCGCTCCCATCGTCGCGTGTTACGGCGGCCTAACCACGGTTGTCAATAGCATTTTAACGTGTTTTAAAACTTATTTTATAAAAGAAAAAGGCGTTTGCGCAAGTTTTCGTTATGATTTTCTGAACCACAACGACGAAAGGAATCGAAAGGTAGTTGAATTATGTCGATAGCTTGAAAAGGCGCTCTTCTATATAATTACCAAACTTTTTCGCAATGGGTACTCAGTTGGCTCCTACAGACTTCATCTTTTAGCTTAACGCAAATGAAAGGTGCTTAATATAGGGAAGTTTGGAGCGCAGCAAGGTCATAGTAATCTTTTCTCGATTTGTTTAAAATTCGTCAATCGCTTGTCCAGATAAGTGGGCTTTAGTTCCCAAAACTTTAATTAACAATCGGCACCAAACGTTGCCAACGTTAGTCACAATTTCATACAAGTTAACAGTGTTATCAGTGTGTTGTGGGCCTTTTATCCTGCTGTGTCCAGCCAAAGGAGGTTATGTAAAGAATTCGCTAACGGTTATCTACTGGATGCTTAGATGATAGGAAGAGGCATAAAGATTGTGTCGACTCCAACACAACTTTTCCAGGTATTTCACAGCAGCATGAAAGTCAAACAGGTGACTAAAATTTGCAAATAATATGTGAAAATAACAAAGCCGCAAAATCTGCATAATGGCTAAAAAAAAAATAACGAACCGTATAGCAAAATGATAAACAAAATTAACAGCAGGATCCCAAACTACTACAGCAAACCAGGCATAAAATCATACAATCAACTGATAATTTATTCTTCAAGGTCCATAACAAGTTCCAAGATGTAGAAGTTGCATAGGGCTTATCTCCGTAAATGGGAGTGATAACTCGTTTAATAGTTTCCAACTAAGATTCATACAGACTCAAAATTTAAAAGTTATTGGTAAATTTTAATTTTGCAAACTTATATTACAGTTGAAAAATTCAGAGTACTTTCAGTTAGCACTATAAGTTATTGGAAAATGAACAAATTACGGAATTATGAATGAGCAACGTGTAACTTTTAATCTTCATCACATGCCTTGCATTAATTTCTGCTATTTTCAATTCTGCTGACATTGTTCACATTTCTGTTGTATTCGTTGAGCATACTTGTTGAGCATACAGCATACTTGTTCTACAACACCATTTATGGCCATTTATAGTCAAAGACAAAGATTTTTTTTCATTCACAGGACAACAAGAATAGTTTTCATTGATAAAAACCTCACGGACTGTCTACTGCTCCATAAACTGAGTCATGTGTCAAAGATTTATCCTTTTGGCCCAGATGCCAAGATCACGAGTGCCCTAGTTTTTCTAGAAAAAATACTACGTGTGCAAAGACAGTCGTGAAGATTCCTCCTATCAGATTGTCCGTGGTCTATTTATTTGACCTCAACAGCAGTTACTGTAATCTGCTATGTGAAACGGTTCAAGGAATGTTGCTAAAGCGTACAGACGTAAACAACATGAAGTCGCGAATGCATTCTGTGATGAAATTTGAAATTTAGAGTAACACAATCATACCTTCCTTGCTAGGATGGTTACAAAACGCTTTGGAAAATAGGTAACCCCCTACTACAGCGGAAATTCATCGACATTATGAGAATTAATACACTTTTTACCACTCGAAGCACAATCAGTTGTTTTACTAAATTTTCGGAGATAATCCGATCTCCTTCTTCCGAGTGTTGACTAGCGTCGATACCGAAAAACAGGAGACAGCATGTAGATTTTTTTGGTAACGACGCTAGTCAACACTCGGAAGAAGGAGATCGGATTATCTCCGAAAATTTACTAAAAACTGTGCTTCGAGTGGTGGAAAAAGTGTATTAATTCTCATAATGCAAAACGCTGCCAACTTAGGGATCGTTCATTGTTTATCAACAGGGGTGGGCTGGTGGATTGTCGTCATCAGTACAAAAAAAATTCATGACCTTTGGCGTTAGTGATTTTTTTTTTAGTTGCCCCCACCCCAAAAAAAATTTGTATTACAATTTTCATTTACATGAAATGAGTGGACGAAACGTACTAGTCCTACTTTAATACCTTGTGGAATGTGCTGAGCTAAATAAATTTTTTAACATTCTATAACTTGCCGTGCATTTACTCTCAGTTTTTTCTTGACCCTCCCCCACCCTCCTGATAGCAACGTCAAAAAAATTTAGGCCCCCCCTCCCTCTTCATATAAAAATTTGTATGCCCCCTCCCCTCATTTTTACCGGCCCACCTCCGTTCATAAATAATGAACGGTCCCTTATTCTAAATATTTTTTGTTATCGCTTGCGTGGGTATATTCTTTCGGCAAGGTATGGTTCACAAATATTGCCCTAATGATCATGCCTAATAGTAATCATTAAAGGTTGCTAAAAAAAATCATTTACTGTAAATCCTGCATTTGTAGCCCGGGCTACTGGTAAAAAATCAACCCATTTTGACCCGGCTACAGTTAGAGGCCAGCTAAAACCACAGACCTGCTACTACAAAATTTAGAAAGGAAATTTACGGTAGAACATGTGTCTGACATTAAAAACGGCAAATAATATCACATGAATGTTGTTACAATTACTCTTTTATGCACTTAAACATGGCAATAACCATTTACAAATAATAATTTTCAAAATCATGCCATTTTGACCCGGCTACTACTCATTCATGATAGGGAAAACATCGGGCTACAATTAGAAACCGGCTACAATCGATGACCCAGCCATAAATGGAGGATTTATGGTATAGATGGGTATGGTCTAAACAAATTTCGATTTGGGATGGTAAATACAATGACAAATGAATAGACATAAATAAGTTGCATAACTGGATACTGTTTCTGATTACATGCAGTGATTTCGCCCTCAGCAGTTCTAATTGTCATCAACACATACCTGGTAAGATACACACCATCCCACAAGCGCCATCGCATTTGCAATTAGCTTTTGAATTTCGACACTTCTTGAATTCGGAGCAGAATGAGCGACACTCCCCACGCTTCTCCATCATCACTGCCGTGTCATTCCTCGTGCAAGGTACTGAAACACACCTTTTAAAAATTGGATTTCCGTTTATCGGGTTACGGCGCTTCATGCTTTAAGGCTGCTGCGGCATGTGTTATGTTGGTTAAGTACTGAAGCGTTAGACAGTGTCAGAAGCAACTGATGCAACAATTGCAAAAGAAAAAGCAAAGCTAAGCAGGCTTTTTTTTCAGTTCAAAAAAAGCTCCGGCCAAATCGCAGTCATTATCCTTAAAACCCACTCTGGCGTCTGCTTTGCACAGCAGATGGAAAGTTCACTAGCTAAGTGAATAAGGTCCCAATTCAAAACGTTCTTTACTGCCACCACAGAACGGTTTTAAGTGTCGTCTTCAAATTAGGGTTGGAAACTTTATTTCATGTTAAATTCAGCATACCTGTGAGAAATGTTCATTTTGTCATTTGGTTGATTTTCCAATGTTTGAAGAGAAGACGGTTCAAAAATCAGTTCTTTGCGGAGATGTATAGGCTAGGTCATTCGGCGTTCTATGAGCAACCTTGGTTTCAAATTGAAATCAAAGCTGCAGGCAACCTGCAGTTTCGTTTTCCCCTGCTGTAATGAACTATTTTTACATAAAACCTGTGAGTTGAAACCTAGGTATCTTGAAAATACTGTGGTTAACATTTAACAGTTATTACGACACTTTGTAAGAAGGAATGATACTGATACGGTAGTTTCTTGAAGGGTCTCTGATAAATTTATAATTTACATTCGAATAATCTGCATTTTGCTGGGGCCAGTGAGTGCATCATTGTACCAAACTGTTTAAGCTTTAAGAAATGACTTTGTATTTTGGAAATAACTTGCAGAAAGTATACTGGAAAAATACTGGTTGATCCAGTACATAGTTTTAAAAAAATTGTATGCCTTACAAGACAGCTTTTGGCTGGCTACCAGATCCACAGCGTACACTCTGCTTAATTCATTTGTTTGTGTAGACGCCATGCAAACTGACATCTGAAGAGAAGCATTATTAACATATCTAAACACTAAATGTTTATTGAATTGCAAGTCTAAAAATCTAGCAATGTATATTTGCAAACTTCCTGCTTGTGTCACTTTTCCTGCTTGGGAAGACCCAGATAAGGAAAAATGATGACATACTCTCACGGCAATGGTGGCAACCAAGTCGTGAATCGTAAATGTGTTGGCCTCACATTAATTAGAATTAATGAATGTTAGGATGAATGACGGCCCTGTACAGAGTAATCTAGATGATTATTTTTTAACACTGGTTACACTGAGAATAACACCTTTTTTTGAATTATGAGTTTTACATTTACATCACCAAGGTTGGGTACGGGGTAAAATAGTTAGTGTCTTGACTACTTTACCCCTATAAGTTAGGGAGTACAGCAGAGGCACTATGCTGGCACTCCTGACGCTTGGTGTAATTAAGCCTATTTGTATAATTAGGCCTACATTTGAGTAGTCCTACAGTTTAGTAATTAGGTGAGTTATAAGCAGTTAGGCCTATATTTGAATATAGAGACTCCTGACAAAATGCATAATTAGGCCTGTTTAAATAATTAGGCCTATATTTGAGTAATTAGGCTTATGTTTGAGTAATTAGGGTTATATTCGAGTAATTAGGCCCATATTTGATTATAGGCACTCCTGTAGCTACACGTAATAAAGCCTGTTTGAATAATTAGCTCTGAAGTTCAGTAATTTAGGCTTATATTTGAGTATTAAGTTTATATTTGAGTAATTATGCGTGTTTGAATTGTTAGGTCTATATTTGAGTAATTAGGTTTATATTTGAGTAATTAGGTTCATATTTGCGTATTTAGACGTACATTTGAGTATTTAGAACTATAGTTACATTAGCGAATATTTACTAAGCAATTACATAGAAAGGCAAAATTAGGCCCAAATCATTCTTCCCTGGGCCACAGAGTGATCGGGAAATCAAAAGTGAAAACCGTGGTGTACCTTCCAATTGCAATTGGCTGAATTAGTAATTGTTTACATCAAAATGTGCTTGGCCTGCTCAGTTTCACCAAGCACTTTAGAAAACGCCTGAATTTTTATACCTACATGGGGTGCTTTTCAAAGAGAACAGCTATAAAATAAAATAAGAACACACAATTTCCAATTTCAGTATATAAGTAAATATTCGCAGGGCATTTATTTAGCCGATCTACCTAGCCACAAGGTGACATTTTAAGGGCCATCTTAGAAATGTGAATAATTCTAACACCAGCAAAGAACTAGTAAAATAGTCCTGTTTTAGTAGTTCCTTGCTGGTGTTTGAATTATTCATACTACCTTTCCCAGCGAACATAGGAAAATTCCAGGAAGTGATGACTACTGATCTAAACTGTGATTAGACCAGTGGTTCCCAACCTTTTCCACAGTATTCAAACGCAATCTAAACTGCAATGAAAATTAGCTGTGCAATCTTTTCTTTCACTATGATGAGGCATTGTTGCCACAAGAGAACAAAAATGTCTAGAATTTAGGCTAAAACGGCTGTAAATTTTTTGAAATCTGTAGATATTTAAAAATGAAAATTTCGCCTTCTTCATACAATTTGTCTTCTTTTGTGATGCGTAGTTAACAATAAAAATAAATCGTCACTGATCTTTAGTGCGCGTATACGCAACGACTCGCCTTTGCATTCTCGCAGATAGAAGCCAGAAATGATCTGAAATTCCAACATGGCGGCAGATTTTAGTTCTGCAGTCTAGCAACGAAAATAGTAATAATGTGAGTTCAGAAATGACTGGGAAATTGTTTCGTCATGAGGAATTCTATATTGTATTGTCACTGATCATAAGATTTCAAGCATTTACTCTAACGATGTTGGATTTAGCTAATCCAGGTAGCGTCGTTACCATGGAAACAACACCTTTCCATCGCGATTAAATTCTAGCTGCGAGAATGCAAAGGCGAGTCGTTGCGTAAATGCGCCTTTATAGTAAGGCGCCGGCATCGGCTTGCATCTCCCCTGCAGTTGCTCCTCGCCTCCCAAGGGAGCCCCGCCTGACCGGTTGGGAAACGTGGGATTATACCACAAGGCCTGGTAAAATATTGTGCAGCTGTTTCCAGCAATGGATGTTAGGATACAATATTAGTTAAATTCAACACTCTCTGCCTGTGACACGCAATACTATAAGATTCAAATCTTTTCTTAACATTCTGTTTTTTCAACATTGCCAATTGTTGCTTTTTCCCACAGAGACTCGTCGTCTCGTTGCTCACGCGCCACATAGATACAGAGTCATGAAACCAGCCAGAAGTCATATCGTAGAACAATCCATACCTGTCTGCAATGGGCGTTATTAAATTTTACGTTTACGCGCTATTATCATCACTGGAACTCGCACTGAACGTCTTGTCTCACGTTCGAAGTCATTATCCTGGGAACGCGTTCTTTGTACTCATACGTTGTCCAGAGCGATCTGAGTAGCGTTTTGGCATCGAGGTAAAAGCCCCGGAAGTTGACTGGGATAGCAAAAACTGAAGAACTTCTTAGATCGCTCTGGACAACGTAGTGGTACACATAATGACTTAGAACGTGAGACAAGTTAACGATAAAGACGTTCAGTGTGAGTACCAGTGATTCTAATAATGATTAAAAAAAAAATGGATTGTTCTATGATACGACTTGTGGCTGGATTCACTACTTTATTAGGCCCTTTCCGAATTTGGATATACCCTAACCCCCCTACGCTCAAATAATGTTAAGAAAGCTACACTCACAAGGACACAAACAACTAACAAAATATAACTCACTAAGCTAAATAGCAAACAATGAGGAATCACCGTCAATTAGACTTAACCTCATTGCACCATAACTCTGCCATCAAACGCGTCTCTGACTAAGGGTGCTCTTTGAATTCTATTTAACGCATAATTAATACTAAGAGTAAATACGAAGACTAATTGGTTGGGTAAATCTAAAAAAACTGTAGATTATAATGCAATAATTCGAGACCTTGCAACTAATTTCTTTGTTGCAGTATCCAGGAATACTGTAAATCATACAAAACTGTCTAACAATATTGGTAAATTTAAATTTTAGCAGCATTACGTTGACTACTATGTTCTTCGCTTATTTCTAATATTAACTGAACAAAAAAAAAGGCTTCGCCGTTAAGAAAAAAAACATTAGAGCGCGTATCCCCATACTCACAGCCGTGAATGTACACGAATAAAAACGGATTAGAGTTCACTCGAACGCAACGAACTAT
Source organism: Lithobius niger (assembly GCA_023313725.1). NCBI lineage: Eukaryota > Metazoa > Arthropoda > Chilopoda > Lithobiomorpha > Lithobiidae > Lithobius > Lithobius niger. The sequence continues at coordinate 41,939 of JAHWFP010148364.1, forward strand.
AATTTGAACTCCAATTCCAGGGAATAATGACTGTTTTCACGTAATTGTTATGTCAGTAAGTGAACGCAGTTTGTGTTTGAAATGTTTAATTTTGTGTGCGTGTGTGTGTGTGCTTAATTTGTGTATCATACAGGTTTTTTTCTTATATTTGTCTTTGTTTGTGGTTTTATATTTTACGTGTGTTTCGTGTGAGTGGCTATGTTTGTATTTTGAGTGCATTTATAATTTCTGAAAAAGCAGACTCCTAGTTAGGCAGTTTTTTTGCTTGTGTTTGATGGTTTCTGTTTTAGTTCTAGTTCATGTGAGTACTTACGTGTTCATTTTGTGTGGGTATTTTTTTTGAAATATCCAGCCGTTTTGTTTGATTGATTAGTGGTGTACATGTTTGTTTACGTGTGCGTGGAGGCTGGCATGTTGCAATCCTTACTTCCTGTATTTGGAGTTCAAATTATAGTTTGTTGCGTTCGAGTGAACTCTAATCCGTTTTTATTCGTGTACCTTCACGGCTGTGAGTATGGGACTACTAGCTCTAATGTTTTTTTTTTCTACACGGCGAAGCCGTTTTTTGTTCAGTTAATTTGTTGGCTTTTTTCCCGTCCTTTTTATTGAAAGTGGTACGATTGGTCTATGTTGTGCATGGTATGTCCACTGCCCACCCAATTTTATTACCCGCCCAATTTTAATTTTCGTTTATTACTAATATTTACTGCTAAATTTTTCAGCTTAATAATAAGACAATCTAGGATGCCTGATGCCCACTTACAGGGTAGTAAATTGTTTAGTTAAATTAGGTTTGTTGTTGTTGTTGCTGTTTAATATTATTGTTATACTGCTGTTGTTGTAAGTTTTTTCAGGTGAGACTGTTTCTTATGGGTAAGTTTGTTAATAAGATGTTTAGAGCATGCTATTTTCAGTGGCACTAATAGCCCAAATTGTAAAACTATGTAGACATGCAAAGAAAAACGCAAACATTTAAAGAACAAAGCAGTAAGCATTCATTCATTTTATTGTGTAAGGGAAAAATTTGTGTTATATAAAAATATCAAGTTTTCTCGAAATCCTTAATTTGTATTCTTACACTTTTTCTGCAGCTGACCTTTTATTTGAGCCAACTATATTAATTTGACTTGTAAAACTACCATTTCTGTAATACCGTAATTATTAAAGAGCCTGCACTTAGTCATTTGTTTCTTAAGATATTATTGCTGTTAGCGTAAACCAACTGCAGAGCAGATCATGCTACATGCACCACTGTACTTCATACAGCATACATTATGGCTACTTGCTTCATGACTTTGCATGCTACGGCTATGGCATACATGCTTGAACACTGTTCATGCGGTATTTGTCGGAAATAGCTCGTTGTTCAAAGATTTGATGACCTAAAAACCAAATTTTATCAACATCCTACCTGGCCCAGCAGTAGTTACTACTGCCGATGCCTCTGTGACAGCAGGACTTGCTGCGCCATCAGTTGCATCTGTGGCAGCTGCGGCCATTGCCTCAGCAGCAGCTTCTGTAACTGGAGCATCCCCAGCATCTGCTTCTATCGCCAGTGCTGGTTTCTCTTCTTCAGCTGCTGCTTCTTCAGCAGCTGGTGGATCTTCGAGTGGTGCATCTGCCAAAGACAAACAATGCAGAAAATGTTGACTGGTAAACAATATTTTGTGCAGACAGATTTGTATCTAACATCATTAGGCTGTGTATCTTACTTTACAGTATGTGTGGCAGAATTTCCTGCTCTGTTATGCTTTCGTCAATGCATTTAACATGTAGACGGAAAGCGTTTCCAGCTGATGCTGCATTGCGCTGACAAAAAATTATTGTGCTATTTATTGTGTGAAAAGAATTGCCTTCAGCCGTTTTGTTACGACCCTTGAAACAGGACAGCTACACGATAAGGGCAAAAAATAATTTTCTCAGCAAACCACAACCTTTGTGAGAGGTCCTGGGAACGCAAGTAAATTGAGCAGCACAGCTTAGTGGTTAACATTATCGTCTCCAAACAACGGAATGGCAATTAGAATACCGTGACTCACCTAATTAATAGATATCAAGCCGAATACGTGCACACAAAACATAAAAAAAATTTTGGGGCATTTCAGCACCCAACTATCAAATAAACAAGGAAACAATTGCGAGCAAAAAGCTTATGTCATACTAAAACTGAGAAGATCTCACATGAAAAGGAACAAGCTGAAAGCCAACAAACTAAAGATAAATTTCGAACCTAAATCGGACTGGAGTCTGATAGTATCCCACTACTACCTTCCTGCGAACGCAGGTTGGAAATGATGATTGTAAAACGGATTCAGCTGTATATGGAGGTGGAGCCCTAGCGGGAAAATTTGTGGAAAATTAGAATAAACTTTGTGGAAAATTTGAATATGCTCTTTTTAATTGCCTATTGTTATGCATAAAATGGTTATTAGGGTGGATGTTGAGTGAGTGTACAGAGGACTTCAGGTTGCGTCTAGCTCGGTACTGACCGTATTGTTTTTCATGAAATAAAATCTGGAGTTGTCATGATCACGAGTGTGCCCTATCTTTATCATATGTTGTAAGAGCGAGTTGGATTTATAATTATTCTTAAAATATGATTTATGAGACGGGATTCTTTTATTCAGATATTGCTTGGTCGTACCCACGTGAGTGACCTGGCATGTTTGTTCCATGTAGGGGATTTGAATGACAACGTTTTTGAAGGTTTGTGAGCCGGTTTTTCTTTCCTCTGATCTGGTGATTTACCTGGTATTGTGAGCGACTTAATGTTTGGAGGCGGGGACGAAACAAGAGTTAGCCTGTGGAGCAAGTAATTTTCGAAAATTCTTGGTTGCAGTTAATTCTATGGGTTGTGTTGTTTTCTAATTTTTCGTTTAAGTAATCTACTATGATCGACTAGTTTAGTCTGCAGGTAACTAAACATAACCATTTTCTATACAATTTTACAAGGTGTACAAAATGTGAAGTTCAATTAATAGTAGTTTATTAGTTGTATACGAGAAATTCCTACTGACTTCGTTAATAACAACACTTATCTTACTAGACAGGATAAACAAAGGAAGTAAATTGGATTGACCGGGTTACGTGCATCAGTTTTCTGTCTTTTGTTTTGATTAATTATTAATAACGACGAGTAATAATGACGGAGAAAGCCCTATTTTTGGCCATATATTTCCTCTCCATATTGTAGGAGATTGAGGGATGGGTTTAAGAGTTAATGAATTCCAACACATGCAGTTTTTTACACTGGCAAATTGATGTCAGCTTCATCGACGTAGCATAGGTAGTAACTAGTTTCTGGATAGTTTTTAATTACGATGCTATCAATTTTATTAAGGGCAATGTTGACCAAAGATGTGGAGATAGGGCTTCCCATTGAGACCTTGTCACTTTGCGAAATGAACAGAGTTTTTTGGTGGAAAAAAGCTGTGCTAAAAATTATGTGAATATAATCCAAAGATAGTTCGGTGTTCCATCCCAGTCTTGCTAAGGAAGGAGTCTTGCTGTAATTTTTTTGTAATGAAATCCCAAATAAAAAAATTTGGCTGAAGGGTGGATATAATACAGCGATGTCAAAAGACACAAAAATAAAACCTTGTGGTACGTAGGTGTTTTCAAATTCAGAAACAATCGCAACTACGTTCTGTACAGCATGTGAGCCTGCTGCATGTTGTTTTAGGAAGATGCTATCAGTTTCGAAAGAACAATGTTTGGGCCAGATTTTTGCTTGTGATGAGGATAGCCCGATTTACGTGTTTTAGTTGGGGAAAACGAGAGAGGGGTGAGGTCATATTTTTTTAAGTTGTTCGTTTTCAACTAAGTTGACAAGGAAAACGCCAGACACATGCAAGAGATGGAAAGATATTTATTTCATTTTTGGCAATTTTCCTGCTTTAGGACAGACCTAAGACATTCAAAAAGCAATGTCTGAATGTAGCACGTAACTCTAAGGATAATGGTTAGTTAGTTGCCCGTATGCTTAAACACTCTCTCAACGCTATACTCATTGAAATGGCTTTTCTACCAAGGAAGGGTCGTCTCAATGCGATTAAAATGAGATATTGGAACGTCATAAGTCCTTACAAAGCGGCAAACCGATGAAAATTTGATGAACTTTTAAAAGTTTTTTTTTGTCAAATAGGCTTCCAGTAATGGTACAGTCAGACCAGGACAGTGTCTTTAGTTTGTAGCCGACTATTTCTTTCGTAGAGAAATGTGGGATTGAGGTTGTACGTAGTTCACCCCATAGACCTCTGTCTAACTCAGTAGAACGAGTTCATAGAAACTTAACACATTTTGAGAGCAATTTGTCTGCAGCAGCCTTTATCTCTGCAACATATCACCGTGTGTCACGCTGAGTCTTCTGCTGGTAAAACACAATTAAGATACCATTCAAACTACATACACAGTAGAAGGTCTACAGTCCGACTAACAACAATAATAGGACAAAGACTTTTTTTTTAGAACAAAGAGAAAAACAACATAAAATACCTTATTATTCACAAAATCAAATCATACATTAATTTCTAGTAAGTGGTATTTTAATATGGGTTGCACTTATCCCCGAATCCCCAATATTTAGTGAAATTAATTTTCTTTGGTGTTTCCATAATTTAACAAAAACCGGTAAACGGCGATTACAGTGGTTTTGCAAAGACATTTCAAAAACAGAGCCGACTGCGATTTCCACCTAATCTGAAAAAGCTCCTCAGGTCCCCATCTGTGAAAGATCCCACACCTCCTGCCCCCCCCCCCCCCCCTCCTCCTTACCACCCCCCCCCCCTCCCCCCCGTAAGCCTCCACTGCCCACCACACACCGTTACGCTACCAGGAGGAAAATCCGATCTCCTTCTCCTCCCCCCTCCCCCCCCCACCGACTAGCACAAATCTCAAGCAGCCGAATCTCAAGTATCCATGCAGTCCACACAGCCCCCAGCACATTTGAGGGATCTCACTGGTGTAGTGTATCAGATTCCCTGTCAAGACTGTGAAGCTGTCTATATTGGTGAGACCAAAAGGAGACTTGAAGTGCGCGTTGATGAACACGTGGGGGCCACCCGCCGTCGGGAGAAGCTCAATGGAATAGTCCAACACCACAATAAGAACGGACATTCCATAGCTTGGCATCATACCTCTGTGTTAATGAAATCTAACACAAAACATGGCCCCTACCTTCGAGCTTTGGAGTCTTTTGCTATGAAACGCTTCTCCCGGTGACAAGTCCCTCTCATGAACCTCACGGGACCGTCTTACAACCGTATTGAGGGCTTGGTGCACCATCAGCTCACAGCTCACAGCCGAATTTGACAAGAAGTGGAATCACGATGGAAGCGAAGATATATAGGTCAGTGGTCTGCCCCTCCGGGTGGTCTGCCCCACCGGGTAGTAAGGGTCTAATGCTTACCAGCGTCTTACAAAATTTTACACCTAGACCCTTACCGTCAAAGCTTGTCCGTGTTCCTTCTAGGTTTTGACTTTTAGACCCTTACTCTAAACATTTATTATTATTACTTATTTATTATTATTATTTTATTATTACAAAGAGTACAAAATAAACTTGTAAAAGTACTTTTCGGAACTGAAAATGAAAACACTAATGAAATTTATTATAAAAACAATATTTTAAAAATTGAAGACCTACGGGATTATGTGATTATCACAAATAATTACTATAGTAGTATATATAAGCATCCTCAAGAATCAAAAAGAGAACTTAGAACTACCTCAATTAAATTTAAAAATCCTGAATGGAACAACTCGTATGGAACAAGAAATAGAGCATATTACATTCCAAATATATTTAATAATCTAGATAAAAAGTTAACAAATTATACAAGTATCTGCAAACTAAAAAAGACGTTAAAATTAAATTTGGTAGAAGGGTATACAAAATAGAAAAGTATAAACGAAGGGTATAAGTAGGAATGAAGGAAATAATAAAAATGTAAATAATATTGTAAATAAAGCAATGGATGTGTAAATGTGTATGTATGTGCTATTTATTCACTTTATGTATATATTATTTATTTTCTTATGTATGTATTATTTAATATATGTATGTACTGTGTATTGTCGCTCACACAAGTGTTACGCTTCGAGCAATGTAGACAATAAAAAATATATATTATTATTTTTGTTATTAATATTGTTAAGCCCAAGGATTGTTACAGTAGTATAAAATTATAACTACTTCAATATCGACGATACCAATTGATCCATAGAGACAACTGGAAGGATAGCTATGGTTCAAGATTTATCACTAAAGATGATCAGCAGTGGTTGTATGGTTGTATTTAAACACTACGCTCAGAACACACCCACACACTCGAAATGCTCACAAATACTGAGAATTCTGCGTCGATTCAGAATTTTCAGTAATGCCGAAAATAAAGAATCACTTCCTAGTTTTAAGATACTTTAGATGGTTTTCATGAACTCCCCAAAATTGATCGTGAAAAGTGATCAGTCCCCCATCTATCGTCATTGGTCAAGAGTTGGAGACTATTGTGCTTAGACCAGCTTTTGTCCATTGCTTATTTCCCTCAATTCACAAAGGAGTTGTCATCACAACCACTTCATCATCCAATAATCATGGACGATGGACGAAATAATTATTATACGTGCAAATGGTAACTGCTCCAGATTAATGAATCAGGTAAGTATATGCCACTCATCTCACAATTATTAATCCTATCAACAATAAGTAGAAGAAAAAACTACATATACAAGCCACTTAATAATAATCATGCCATGAATAAATAACAATCATGCGACGAGTAACTGCGCTCCTAAAGTAGTAGATAAGCATCAACATGTCAACATGAACACATAAAATACTAAAATTAACAAATTGCAATTAATTAATTGGGTAACAAACATGGGTAACTACCGTTCATAATCCATCAATAGGTAAATATCCCAACAGCGTTAACATATCCCAGAACAACTACATGCAATCAGGTAAAAAACTAGAATAATTATCCCAAACTCAGTCATGTTTTACCTAGTCTGAATTCAGCTGTAGACATGTGTGTATTACTAGCCACATCTGTAATATATCTAGCAAGTCCTTAAGCCAACTAGGCTACCTGTACAACATGCACATGAAAAAAAAAACAATAATACCACTAAATGCAAAAACCAGTAAACGGCGTTGACAGTGATATTATTCAGACATATTAAATGATATGAATACACTAATATCACCTCCAAGAATGTTTCTACAACAGTCCACTTAAATTTTCGAGGATTGAATGGGATTGCCCAACATCATCACAAGACAAACCACAATATTGTTTGGGACCAGGCGTCAGTGCTCCTCCACTCCAACACCAAACAAGGAGCACACCTCCGGGCATTCGAATCCCTCGCAATTAAAAGATTTTCTCGTCGACAAGTGCCTCTCATGAACCTTGCTGGCCCTTCCCACGACCTAATTGACCAACTTGTCCCATTGCCTCTAATTGCCAAACTAGACACGAAGTGGAATTTGACTGCAGTCGTCGATCAGCCCTCTAGTGAACAAATTAGAGATCAGTGGTCGGCAGCACGTGCGCGAAGATTTAAAGTACAACATGGAGTAAGCGCACATCGAACGAACTTTCTCTGCTGTGGTGTGGTCTTCTGAAGAAGAGGAACGGTGTTTTCTTCCTCGAAAATTTAAGTGGACTGTTGTAGTAACATTCTTGGAGGTGATATTAGTGTATTCATATCATTTAAAATAATACCACGCCTTATTCTAATATGCACACATGCAATGTGTAAAACGACAACGAAAGAAAAACACAGGTAAGTTTGATGTTAAGCTGTGTAAAATGTTCAAAATAAAAGTCGTCTTATAGCCTGTCTACATTTCTACAACAATGACGTGTTAAGTCATGTCGCATACATTCAAACAATAAATCCAAAAACCAACCATTTCAAACCCTTCGTGCTTCAGCGTCTTTGCAGTGCAATCAGTATAAACACACTGAATGCCATATCCAATAGTGCAATGAAAACACAGCTACACACATACAGGTAAATTTCAAATCTCGCAAAATTACTTATAAAAGCATCAATTAACCAATACCACACTAAGTAATCTTAAACCTATATTCAGCAAACAATCTCATCATGTCATGCGTGAAAAGTAAAGTTGCATAGGGGATGGAGGAGGTGTAGAGAATTGTTATGAGGAATTAGCCTAACAAGGTTATAGAGCTACCACACAATATTATAATCAAAGTGATAGGAAAGAAGATGAGAGCATAGGCTTTCATGCCCATGATTTGAACAAACATCAAAAAATAATTCAGAGCTCATGCTGCTTCTCTATCAAGCTTCCATGAAGATCCAATTAGCTTGAACCAAAATAAATGAACCAACACAACCATTTTCTTAACTCGATATCTAACAAAGCCACCCATATGCTAAACAATAGGTTCATAGTTTAACCTTTAAACATTAATGGTAAATTCCGTACGTGACTGTTCCAATTTAGCAGTCCAAAAGACCCTAGTCACTATCCTTGATTGTTACCGAAGTCCATAAGATTTCCCCAGCTCTCCAACTCTGCAAAGGGAACGTCCGTCGTATTTCATGACAGCATTAAGCTATTGTAGTGGACTGCTGTAGTGAAGTTTCAGAAGCTAAGTCAGGAATCACGATTCACTTTTAGGCAGCAATCCGCCTGCTATAGCTTGTTCCAAATTATGTTTGCAGGAAACTGACCATATGACGCCACGTTTCCTTTCACTACCAGTGCAAAAAACATGTTGATATCCCACTCGTAGACTCTAACAGCAACTGTGTACAGTGTAAGTGCGATATCCACATAATTTGCACTCGTAGTGCAAGGAAACATGGCGTTATACAGGGTGGGTCAGAAAGGACGGAACACCCTTGGCAATCAAAGATGGTTAATGTTAGGATAATGAAACTTTGCATGGTATGTAGGCGAACGGGGAGCCAACTAACCATGAATCGATCACTGACCTTGACACATATTTTCAAGGTCATCGTGATGCTGAGTTTTTAACTATGCTTCGTAGAACCCCAGTGTAAATTAGAAACTTATTGACAGTGTCAAGGCATGGCCAATGCAAAAAACAGAACGAAATTCGGTAAGTTAGTTTAGGAGTTACGGGCATTACAAGAATCATTCTGTTGTGCTGACCGAGTGGCTTTCCTGCCAAACAGTTCTGTCAGGCTCTTTCGTACACCATGCATTGTATTGGTAGGTAATGGTGTCGACAGCATACGCAAATTGGCATAATTCATTAACCGTGATCAGCTCTGAAACAAAATCAGAAATGTTAACCTGAGGGAAGAACAACATTAGTTTAATTTCTAGACGACCACGGTTGACTATACTATGCCAACTTGCATAATATGCTGTAGTTAGCAGCACCATTCTGTTTATACGTGTAATGTAGCAGGTTGTGTTGAGCTAGTGTCGAGTCATCAGTGTGTCAGTTGCTGTTTGTTTCCAAGCATACTTCATGTACATTGAGGAGCACTGGACTTAATTTTACACTCACTGTTTGGCAGGAAAGCCACTCGGTCAGCACAACAAAATGGTGCTTGCAATTTTCTGGCCATGCCTTGCCAATGTCTACAAGTTTCTAATTTAAACTGGAGTTCTACGAAGCATAGTTAAAGGGCAATTACATCGATTTTTACTTTAATATCTTACCTTTGGGCCTCTAACACGACAATTGGACATGACAAACAAATCCCCAGACAGAAAGAAATCGCAAAAGTAAAGGTCTGCCTGGCTATGGTGCACATTCTAAGATTCTGACTTCACATGGTTCAAATTCCTTGGTAATAGTTCTGTAAACAGTTGCCCATGCTGCTCCGACCCAAGACCAACATTTAATTCAGAATATTAGTCGCTTACTTCACCAATGTGATTTCTGCCCTGTGCTTCACTTAAGCGATTTCTGCCCAACGCTTTATCTCGATTTTCCCCTAGAATGTTTTCATCACAAAATCAAGTACATATGTCATTCAAGCCTCATAGCATAGGATATTCCTACCAAGTTTCATTCGAATTCATTCATTCATTTGGTTGTAACTATGGTCGACAGATGCATGAAGGGATTCGAAGGAAACTTGGTAGGAGTATTCTTTGCTATAAGGCTGAACGACATATGTATACAGACACACAGACAGATAAACAGAGCTAAATACCAAAATATCGAGCTAAATCGGGACCCCATTCACTTCTCTCATTGGTCAATTACCCCATGAGCACTAAATTTATTAAAGCAGAGAAATATAAATATTTGCAGGAAGTCTATTTAGAACTAGAAAAATGTACAGTTCATTCGGTAGGAGAACATCTCATACATAAAATGCGCCTGCGCTTTGCTGATGTCAGGTAGTATATTTAATTGACTACAGTAGTCCGAAAATTCATAGAGATAAGAGTATCCTTTCAGCTGGTTTGTTCAGTTCATTCGGGATTATCAGCATTAAAACAAGATGAGGTCTCGGTTGAAGGAAGTAATGCAGCCAAAAATGATAAACTTGTTTGATAAACCCTAACAGTAATCTGTTATAATTAATATAATTTTGTCGTTATCTTCTTTATCAGTGTGTTAAAATCGTGTTAGAACCTTTGATGCAATGGTGCAAACAAAGGAGGCTACTATCTTTATATTACAGCAGTAGTGATTAAGACTTTAATGTTTAAAATACTGATGTTGAAGACTGTAAAGATTAAAACAAAGTTTGAGACATACATTGTTTTAAGTAAGGATATGGAGATGCAGGATTTGTGCTGATATTCCTCTGTCGATAACAGTTGTTCAAATGTTAGCTCCCTGTGTAAGGTAACACTACATGAAGACTATTTTACATACACAAATCAAGGGGCAATATAAGTCCTGCTGATGTTAAACCAGCATGACTTAGAATGTGAGCCAAACTGGACTTCCAACTGCATCAGGTAACAAACTTGTAACCACGTATTTCCCAAGAGAACACAACACTAGATTCATTTCAGTAAGGAACTAGGAACAGAGTAGGAAACTTTACCGCTACAGAAGGATTGCCACTATCACAGAAACCAAAAACAGTCCTTATCCTTCTGTGTGGATGGATTACAGAAGATGAAGCCTTTGATGAAGGGTCATTGACATGAGTTTGGAACTCACGAATAAGGAAGTATGTAACGAAAACAGCTGAGTAAGCCAAGCGATAATTGGCTTAAATGAGCTTGTATGCACGTGTCTGAACTTATCACTTTATGCAGTGAACTTATGCTTCTGCACTAGACTGTACAAAGCCTTGCTATGTTGTGTTGCCAATGAATTTCACAATGATACACATTGATCTGTTTTGAACAAATTAACAATGCTATAGATTTCAGGTTGTGACATGTGAAAAACTTATGAAATATTACATGTTTGCTGACCCTAAGTCCAACATGAATTGATTAAATACGAAATATTTGGAATCATTATGGTTGTGTGTCTCCTTTCTTGCACACCGATAATTCCCCGTTTTGAGTGCGTGTGTACCAATATTGGTGGGCTCAGCATATAACCCCCCCCTCCCCTACGGTGCACCTCAAAGGAGAGGGGGTTAGACATGCCTCAGTGCTGTAACTATTACCTATTGACAAAGCCATTACAATGAAAGTCCACAGATCGGTAAAGAAGCTAAGAAATGACATAACTACTACGGTAATCAAGATGATTCATTAATTCCAATGCCGAGATCGTTTTTTCTTTTGTTTGTTTTATTATTCAAATTCGCACAAACTCTGGCCAGTGGCGCGTAATGCTGAAGTGTAATCATACAGTTTACACTCCTGAGCTGTTAAATTGCATTCAGGTGTTAGTGTGAGAAAATCTTCCCCTTCACCTGGAAAATATTACAATTTTATGGTTTTGAATTGCATTAAGTTTTTATAGTTAAAAATAATGAACTTCTGAAAGGAAAGAAAATCGTTCTAAGTGCACAGTTTCAAGATACTACAACTAACCTTTACACCGTACTTCATAGTGCAACCTACAAAATTAAAAAAAAATAGTAACGAGATTCTTACTATTGGCTTGAATTTGGCCTCTAGGTAGCAGTGATCCCTTCGCTGATTTTTCACGATGAGACATGAACTCATTAAATAATCCATAGTTTCAGTAAAGTTTTATTCCTTCTTTGCAGTTTTTTTACTGGATAACTGATATTGAATGGAAAAAACTCTATTTTTTCCCCTCAACATCAGCAACCCAGTAAAAAACTAGCCAGGTTTTCTTCCCTTTAGTTGTTGTTAAGAAATTGAGAAAATTAATGAATGCAAAAATGGAATGTCCCAAACAGTTACAAAAATATTGCATGATATGTTATATACTACGTATATACATTTTTTTTATGGGAGCATATTGTGCCCAGATAGCACAACAATTTGCACTCAGCCAAAAAATTCTAAATCAAAGCCTGCTGGGCATCCAAGGAGAGATTATCACCAATATATGGCTATGTGTTGTTGGTACACAGGAAAATTTTACACAACTCACCGTTTCCTGAATAAATATTTCCTCATTAGTTTACAAAATGTTATCATGAAGAAATGACCCCGTCAAATTTCCTACAAAATTTCCTCAGTTTTAGCCATTTTCTCATGGTACTACGCACGATATTTTCCCCTTACCCCACTGTAAATTTCATGGAGGTACACACACTACGGGAAGAATTGCTAGTTCAGCAGAGTTTGCCTATAGGGCACCAGGATTCTAGTTGTGACATTCTTGCAAGCCCCTCGTGTGTTTACACAGGAAGAAAGATGTATTGGGAACATCTTTCTGCCAGAACAGACACACCACGGGAAGAATTACTAGGTCAGCTGAGTTTGCCTACAAGGTACCAGGAT
>JAHWFP010148364.1:54813-65968 GCA_023313725.1 Lithobius niger
TTTTTTGCTGTGTACACACACTAGGGGAAGAATTACTAGTTCAGCAGAGTTTGCCTACAAGGTACCAGGATTCTACTTGTGGTATTTTTGCCACTCCTTGCGTTGTTTCAATTTTAACTTACCAATGCAATTACGGCCAACAACAGTCAATCAATCAGTGATTGTCCTAACCAGGTAAAGCCAACAATTTTCCAGAGATTCACACAACACCCTCTTTTACAATAGAAAAGAATGCTGATTAGCAATTCGGAACAGAAATACTTGGCACAACTAACACAAAGCGTTTGTAGTGAGTGACACATCATAAACTTAAAAGTTCGAGAAATAAGGTAACCTTATTTTTCCTTCAGGAAAATTAGCAGAATTGGACATCTTGATGATATGTAGGCAGGACTAAGAACTCAGAAAAATCGACTTGGAAAATGCACTTACAAATACTGTGAACAATGCACTCTGAACAAATTTCTGCAGCAATTCCGAGAATTTTCTGTACAACAATTGAAAAAGGCTGCTTACGCAGAGAGAGGAGTATTCGTAAATTACGACCGCATTTAGCAGGAACTTACTTCAGCACACAGATCACAAACTTTCGAAATGATCGCGCTCACAAATGGCACTCACCTGAGGTAACGACTTTAGTTAAAGTTGAATACATCACCAACTGGCACACCGTGTACAAAAAAGGATTGGGAGCCATTGTACTGATGCATTCAGTAAGTATTTTAAGGATGATGATTTATGCAATTTTGGAGTTTAGCTTCTTTTTCTTTCATTTAAAGCAGAAAATTTCTCGAAGTATAAAGAGGCACAAATAGTTGTAAATAATATGAAGGTTAATTGGAAATAAGCCATCAGCGTAGTGTTGGGCGGTATATACCAGAATTTTTCAACTGGTGTTGGTACCAAGCTTAGTACCCCAGTAATCAGTTTTCTCTGGTACTTATGAATCAAGCAGTAACTGGTATTGCAGTGCTGAGGTGACAACACCCTACTTTTAAATAATAATGACAAATTTTATTGAAAAGGTGTTTTGTTGATATAGTTTTAATGGAGATAAATTATTGATATGTTCCCCTCTGATTTAAACTTAATTCATGTTTCACGTACACTTGATAAAAAAACCATCTTCTAAAATGTGTAGTTAATACATGCTACACCAAAACCAAAACCAAAACTAGTAAAAGGGGCCGCCAAGTTCCGAATGGTTCGGCCCTTCAAAGGAGTGATATCAACACACCAAAACATTCGCCAACTTAATCGCACCAAATAATACTTTGGACGTTCCTTAAAAAACTGTATTTTAAACAAAGGGTATTTTTTTTAATAGCCGTGTTCCATCCCAATACTAAGGAAAATTCGTAAAGATTTCAAATTACTGCCAATGTGAAAATAAAAATAAGTTTCCTAGTATTTACGCATTAGTTTCTAAAAATTCGCCGAGTCGAGGTATTACTAGCTATTAATAATTTATCTTTTACTATACCGGAAAATCATGCACCCCAGAAGCCATAAAATGCCCTAAATTCTTAAAATTTAAAAGCTTCTGGGGTTCTGCCCAGAATTAAAAATTACGTGTTGAAACTCTTTGGAATTGAACTTCATTTGGCTGCACATGACTTGCAATGAATACTGTACTGTATTAACTAAGAACCCTGACTTTAAACATAATAAAAGTTAGTGAAATTTGTATCCTTCTTACTGCAAGTAGCATAGAGTTAATATGGGGACTATTTTTCCCCTATATACTGAGTGTGATGACACACTCTACCAGACGGTGCCACCTACATTTGATTGCAGTGTTTGTTTAATGTTCGCTGTCTAACATTTACTAAATAAAGGTATTTAGAAAATTCAGAAAAGGTCGGATGGCAAAGTAATTTTCGTAAGGCACAGGCTAAAAATAAGTTTAAACTATTGCTTTCTCTGTATATAAAACAACTAAATAACAAAGATAATCTATTTTGTAACGAAAATTAGAAACTATTTCTCCCACATTACATGTTTCTACTGCAAGTTTAATAACTCAAACGAAAAATTAAACAACTTTGTTTGACGATTCTCTATCCTACTTTAGTTACTAAAAAGATAAAACAACCGGGGCAAGACGTGATTGATGGAAGATTAAATTCCAGGCACTGGCTCACATACAGTAGCTTGTTTAGCTACAGGCGAAGAAAACATACTGAATACTGAATGCACATTTTTATAAGTTAGATGTTATGTACACGAAGAAATTCCTTAATGTCTGATGCAACGTCAATTTATCCAAACTTGCATATAATGTGCCTTCTTGCTCATTAACCTATAAGCTGAGACGTAAGTTGGATAACTAGTATTGGTGCTGCGGCTATACCTTATATTAACCCTTGCTGTTGTAAAATGAATCGGCCTGAGATATGCTGCGTATATAATGTAAGAGAGGTAGCCCCTTATGGATCAGTGGTCAGGACTGCTATTCAGTGCAGGTGCTAGTGAGAGTTGCTAGCAGATGAGGCTCACGGGAATTTACAGAGGGTCCTCCTACTTAGTCAATAGGAAACTACCCAGGGTACAAAAGATTCTACTCGTAATGTGCGAACTCACTTGGGAGCTGGAGACTATTCCAGCAGCATCGGTCATAGGGGTGACACGGCAATCGATAATTTGATAATATCGCGATTAACATTCTCATCGATTATCGTACCGCACTTTATCGGATTTATCGAAATATCGTGCAAACCCGGATGTGTCGATTATCGTACCGCACTTTATCGGATTTATCAAATTATCGTGCAAACCCGGATGCGTAAATTGTCATACCTCGGCAACCGTAATAGCTAGAAACAAGCGGTTGGCGGCTTTGCGTGCAGAATTTCAAGGACTCTCGAACCAAGTTTGCAATACAATACAATAATAGCTAATTGGGAGAGTTAGTTTAATGCAGACAATATTTAAGCATTAACTAGCATCACAACTGCTAAATTGTTTTACATGGTGAGGAAGCAATGCACGATGGCGAGTGAATTTTCGTGTCTACTGACCAAATGGCGAGTACCACAATGTTCACATTCGTGAAGGTTGCACTGTAGGCATCCACCAAGGTTTTTTTTTTTAATTAACAAAATTAAAATGTTTATTCCAGCCTCAAATTTGTTTTATCGAGCTATTATGGATTACCAAGATAATTAAAAAAATTATATCGGGATAAAATATTTTTGTATCGTTCCATCCCTAATCTATCCAGAAGTACGCCACTCCTGCTGTAGCAAACTCTAGAACAACTGGAACAATTTAGAAGATCTGTGTAGGATTATCAGACAGTTGCACTGATCAAAGTTTACTTTTGATTTTTGAAAGGCCATGTTCCCAAACCTAAATGCGTACTGATTTTCGAATATTGTATACAATCTATACAATGTTGCCCAATTGGATAGATTTTCGAACTCAAGTCTACTAATAAAGCATAGAATGCATGTGCAAGAATCGGACAACTGGTTCGTGAGCTATCGATGGCTGTGGACAGGCAGAGAAACAGACAGGACACAAGGGCATGATAAGTAGTGCTTTTACAAGGCTTTGCTCTGCACGCTACTAAAATATAATGATAAATGATAAATATAATGATATCTGACAAGTGGTTTACGCACTTATTTTACAGATTAGCTTAAACAAATACTGGAGTTGTAAAAGTATATACACGCACACACTAACGCCAAGAGGAACCGAGTAATGATTACTTTTACTCAGTTCTGTGGTGAAATCTGACCGACTGATGGAGAAGAAAATAATATGGGAGAAAATTGTTAATAGCCACCTACTGGAGAGCATATTTAGTACACCCATAGATTACAACAAAATAGTTTTTTTTTTTCAACTACATTTTATGTGAAGGTATGGATGAAATAGGGTTGGAGTGCCTGGATAAAATTACAAACTGTAAGAATAGGTCAACTTCTGTCAGTTTATTAGGAGATTATAAATGTACATACATCTGCAGAGCATTGGAGTATCCATGTTGTACTTCTAGCTTAATTCCATCCGTTGTCACAAGGTCGTCTGGGACAGAAGCTATTACGCATGTGAGCATCTTATATAAGTCTTGTAAGATCCTGTAGATCCTGTATAAGCATCTTGTAAGATCTTGGTACAAGATCCTGTAGGATCCTGCCAGATCCTGCAAGATCCTGTAGAATCCTGTAGGATCCGGCAGGTTCTTAGTAGGATCCTACAGGATCCTACAGGATCTTGCATAAGATTAGGTGCAAGATAGGATCTTGCAGGGTCTTTCAGGATCTTAGCAGGGTCCTACAGGATCTTGTACCAAGATCTTACAGGACCTTACAGGATCTTGTAAGTTTTGCTCTTCCTGTAAGAACTTAAAGAATCTTAAAAGAACTTAAAGGATCTTAAAGGATCTTACATAGGATGCTCACATGGGTAGTCTCACTTCTCAATTCCAGGTAATCCTTAAGAGGCGTTAACTATTGACCCTCATGAGAATTGTCACGGAGTTGGGAAATGGAAAAAGGAATTCCTACGTCATTGTCGTAGTCGGCAAAAACGCAGTTGGCCTTGGCTTGAACTAATGAAACGCTCCTTTTATGCTTCAAGGTCGTTTCTGTGATGCTACCAGCCAGAAGTGATTTTCTTGGACCAATCACACCACAAGTGATAATTCTCACATGCATTCGTTAGGTAAAAATCTATACAGAGTAACTGAAAATTGGGTAATATTGTCAAAGACACCCCTTCGTTGAGCACAACCTCATGGCACTCCTGGTTTTATTTGTTACTGTCCATTTATGACAGTAATTAGTGTTAAAGTTAGAGTCACCAGATCACTGTCTCTGCTGAGGCTGGTCTAGGGGTTTGTGTGGCAAGCGTTGCATATTAAGAGCTGTAGGCTGCTGGCATATTAAGCGCTGCAGCCCATGCTGAACGTAGGTTCCCTCACTGGAAGTGTTAACGGCCACTGCCGAATTTGCTCTACGTACCCATTGATGGACTCCAGACAATGGGTGAGTGGGGAGTGGGATTGAATTAAGTGGTTGGTATTGAGAAATATCCTATCCACGCCTAGCAACGAAATATTGGATAGTCTGATGTTAGCTGCTAAGCCTGTTGTCTCTTGCATGTAAGGGTGCTTGGCAACATGTATTCAGGAATTACTTAAAGAATGGGTTTTCAATGGGGGAATCAGGAAACGTAAACCGAACAAAACAGAATGAAGCAAAAGAGGAATATAATTAACAATGCAATTAGTTTTTGTAGAAAGCATGAAAAGTACCATGATGAAAATTAGTAGAAAGTTGATGGGTCATAAACACGCTATTAGAGTAATGACTTTCATGAAGAATCTAGTCACATTAAATTTGCACAAAACCTTAAAATTGTCGAGTTATTAACAACAAACTAATGCTATTGATGGTTTTGATACAAATGATAGAAAAATTGCTGAAAAGTGTGAGAGAACGTGTAGTGTTTTTCGGAGGTAAAGACAAGGACAATTTAACACACGAACCTGCAGTAAAGCAGACAATCCACTACTGCATTGTGTTTTGGCCCACACTGCGGCTCTGTCTAGACTCAGTACTTGTACTCGACATTCCATTTTGTGGCGATATGAGATTGTAATACCTCAAAAGATCAGTCAACGTGTATCGGAAGACCCGACAACATGATGACAAATGATTTTTTTTCCCCGCATATATGGTTTACGCTGTATGCGAAGACGGGAGCTTCTTTTACTTGTATTCAACTCTTCTGTGTACCGATCAATATTTATATCAGTGCGATAAGTTTTGATCGTTCATGATAACATGACACACGTTTTACATGGTCAACTGTACAAAAGAGAACTTTCCCAGGAGATCCAAGAATACTTTTGATCAATATTGACAACTTTAAATCCCTGTAAACACTGACATGATGTACTAGGGAGGGGGGGGGGCACCTGAAGACAATACGTTTTTAGAAATTTAGACTGTTGAAAGTGCTGGTTTTGTGGTACTGAGTTCTATTCTTTGACGCAGCAAACAGTCAGTATTAAAGGGCAATTACATCCATTTTGACATGCATGTTTGACTTTTGGATCACTTACACAATAACTAAACACAAGAATTGCGGTAAGAATACGTTACTGACGTCCGATATAACAATTTAATTACTGCATAACCAAAACACGACACGGAGGTCGCCATTGTTTTGCTGGAACGCGTAGAAATTAATGCCGACAGACGGATCTCTTCGATTTCGACTCGCAGCCGATTAAGGTAGCTGTATTGACTGTGAGGAGCTCAAGCGTCTGACAGCTTTAGCTGGTCACTACACTGCCGGCCAACTAAGGCCGCCAGACGCTTGAGCCCCTCACAGTCAATACAGTTATCTCAATCGGCTGCGAGTCGAAATCGAAAAGTGACATCTGTCGGCATTAATTTCTGAACGTTCCAGCAAAACAATGGCGATCTCCGTGTCGTGTTTTGGTGATGCAGTAATTAAATTGTTATATCGGACGTCAGTAACGTATTCTTACCGCAATTCTTGTGTTTAGTTATTGTGTAAGTGATCCAAAAGTCAAACATGCATGTCAAAATGGATGTAATTGCCTCTTAATGACTGGCGTCGTGGGAATACAAGCTACACTAATGTGAGATAAGAAAAGGACAACAGAACAGATTGCGGCTCGGACCCAGTCTTGTGTCCTGGATTCAAGGCTTTACTCATAGTATCGTATTTTTATAGCCCTTGTCGGAGAAAGAACATTTCCACATTTCAGATGAACCTACTGCCATGCGTATATCGTAACTGTTAATTCATTAGAAATCCCAGAAGGCAGAGTAGAGACGAACAAATATAACTAACTAGGTCTTTACTTAAGTACATTTCTCAAGCCTTGTTAGAAAAAAATACCCATTTCCATCTTCCAGATGACCCTAATTATACCAGTTTCCGGTAGAAATAGCACAGTAGCAATTCAAAGTTCAACAGAAACAGCACCATCAGAGGCTATTATTCCAGCACACCAATGATTTCAGGTCAAACCATTGTATCTCTCTATTTTTTTCCCCTAGGGACAAAAATTTGAGAAGATGGTCCAGGAAAATGACTTTTGGGCATCAATTTTCCAAGATAGTGGCTGGTGCTCAGGGTGGAAGGATGAGGAAATTTTGGAGCAATGTTTACAACGCTATTTTAAATGTACGTACCAACTTTCATCTCTAATGCGAATTAGCTAGCACCATCAAAATTATTGTACTTACAACGGCCACATCTTTTACAAAGATGGTGTGGTTTTTTTTTTTACCGTAAACTGCTCTATTAGGGGCAGAGTGGTACCACTTTTTAGCCGACTTGAGCGAATACCGAATCTTACCCAAACATTTTGCCAATACTGATAGCCCAATCGAATTTAAGCTAGTTCGTGTAGCTGTTCGAGTTACTGCCAATATTTAAAAGTAAATTTTTATTCGCCTATTAGCCCTTAAGTTTAAGGAGCATTTTTTTTTCTGTAAAACTTTATTTGTTACTTTGGTTATTGTTATGTAAAAATTGATTTTGGAGCATTATTAATTCCCAATTTTGCCCTACAAACCTACAATTTTGCGTTATCCCAAAAGATGCTTCTCAAACTTTGCTTTAAAATTCCGCAAACTGTATGTCTTTATCTCGGTTTGGTTCCAAAGTTATGAAAATTCGAGTATTAATAATGATTCACCACGTTGCACTGTAGCAAAACACAGTATCTGTTGCCAATTCTACACACTGCGGATATCAATACCAACATCAGTCAACCCTTATCCTCTATACTGGAGTCACATTGGTAACACAAGTCAAATCAAGTAACCCGCTAACAGTGGAGTCTTATGGTGTGGGGTACATAAACACCGGGGAAAGTAAATTATGAAGGGGTCGAACCATGGGTTTTTTGAGGAAACCCCCAGGGATTTATAATGTCAAAAGTGCGAGCCATGTTCTTGGGCAATCGAAGGAGCAGAACTTCTGGAGAATTGCTTAAGAAACCCTTGGATGTAATCAAACTATCAAAGATCAACCCTATGGTAAAGTTTGTTCATGCGACATTCCAAGTCAGAACAAAGTTTATGAGGTACTTCAGTAATGTTCCTTAGGTAAATGTTTACGCCATTTAATAATAATATACATTCACCACAGGGGTGGTAGGAGGTCAGAAGGGTGGTGACCCACTTAAACTGGTCCTTGAGAATTTTAGTAAAAAGAATGACTAGTTTGTCACAATTGGACGCTTAAGAAATTTTGACAAATTTTTGACGTATTAAATGAAACATTAAAAAATCTTGTTCAGCTGCTGCTTGTTAGGATATTTTCCTGTCAAACCTAGGATCCGTTCTTGAGAAAATAGTTGACTTGGGTTATCAGGTCATTCGAGTCACGTTTTCGGCTATGTAACCTGCAGCCCACAAGCCACAATGGGTGGGTCAGCTGGACCTGTGGTACCCAAGCCCAGTATGCAGACACGTATACACTGGAGAGTTAGGCACCGGACATATAGGCACCCCAATTTTGGCAATGGATAAATAGGCACTCGGAGAAATACGCACCCGAACAAATAGGCACCTAGACAAATAGGCACCTGGACAAAATGGGCACCAAGTGTTTTTTACAATTTTTTTTATTTGAGATGGATTGCCCTCAAATGTTGGAACGTTTCTTTTAAATGTAGGACACTTATTCGGGTGGAAAAGTTGGGCACCGGGGGAAGGAGGGGGAGAATAAAGGGATCTACCAAATTTGTTTTTTTCCACTTTTTAAAACCTGAAGCGTGTATTACTACCAACTCCATTTAAAAATTACTATATCGTTTTTTGTCGATCACCATACTGTTCGCAAAGGTTTTTAAGTCGCTGTTGCACCATGAAGGTTTCTCGCCTTTCACCAACATCCATTTGCCCTCCCACCACTTACAGCTGCTTTGGTGTATTTTGTCGTGCCAGCAAAATTTACGCTTCGTGTGTTGTTGGATAGATAATCGCCACAACTCTCATACTCAGGCTCGGTTTCACTTTCAGATTCAGAAAAGGAGGATTCGTTTTCGCGCTATAAATTGTTAACCTTTTTGTAGCTGTATTTAACTTCAGCCTTCCTGTGGATTTTTGTCTTGAGAACAGGTTTCTCGGGAGTCGACACCCTACTTCCCTCACTACTAGGCTTTAGTTTACACATGACTTTTAAATGACCTTTCTCGTGACAACACCCAGAAGAATACTCTTTATACTTACATCTCGAGCGGATGTGTCCGGATTGTCCGCAAGAAAAACACCAGATGCTCCAGCTTTGCTTTGTTTTAGTGCTAAGATTAAATTTGCGATTAACAAAATTAGTAGCTGCCGAGCTACCCCCCCCCCCTCCCCCAATTTCTATTTGGTCAACAGGTGCAGCTTCTAGCAATAAAGCTAGTTCAGTACATTCTTTTAGTGCTAAGGTCTTTTTAAGTAATTCACGCTGTATTTATTCAGAATGAATTCCACCGAATAGGCGGTCACGTATCATTTCTTCGTTATTCTCCTTAACTGAACCAAAATCACAATATTTAGTCATTGTTTTGAGCGATGAAATATTTTCACCAACCGACTCCCCCAGCTTGTTGGTTTCGTCTAAAACGTTTTAACATTTCTGAGACCACACTTGGGCGGGGCTCAAGGTCGTTTAATACGGCCTTGATTAAAGCAGTGTACGTTGTTTCACTAGGCGTTTTTGGAGCCAAAAAATTTAAAATTAGTTCAAACATTTCACGGCCCACTGATGCCATCAAAACATCCATGCAATCTAAGTCGGCAATCTATTTAGCTTTGAAAAAAATATGCTAACTTTTGAGTATATCTTTCCCATGAGTCAAGCTCACTATGAAACAGCTCGACTAAACCATTAGGTTTTACGGGGCCTGCCATTTCAATTAAAGGCACATAACTCCCTCCGGTATGTTTTAACGTTTTTCTCGATACATTACCGGAAATAGTTTTATATGAACTCATTTACCTTTTATTTTATCGTCTAAGGGTACGATCCCGATGACAAATGTGGCGCGTGTACGCTAGTAAGCTTCTTTTTTACCGCTCGGTCCGAGGAGTATTTCACTCCCGCCAGAAAGCTTCTCGGGCGTTCTTGGGCTACTTTTAACGGTAACGTCACGCGATGTTTACTCGCCTAGTGTGTGACGTAGTGATTCTTCGTGCACTTCAAGTCACGTGACTTGCCGCTTTTGAACGAAAGCCAAGTGAGATAGCAGCTGCCTTTCTCGAGGTACGCAGCTTCAATCCCAGTTAACCTTGTTCTGAGCTTATCAGGAGAAATGGCGAGTGATGAACGCATTTATCTATTCCACCAAGTAGATTTGCTACCGAATCGGTAAAGGAAAGGACAAAACGAGAATTGGATCAACAATTAGGTTTATCCTATGTTTACCGCAAGAAACTAGGATTAAAGAAGGGGTGGGGCAGGGGTGTCGGGATCCTGACATAGTGATGGACAAAACCAAAGGCGGAGAAGAAATTAAATTGCGGATTGAGTTTCAGACGTAAATTCTCGTAGCAGACATAAGGCCTAAGGAAAAAAACGTTTAGCTGCAGTACCAATTAAATTATAATTAGGCTCGGTCGGGGGAAGCTTTCTTTTTTTTCTTTTTTTTTTTTGATGGTAAGCTGTTTCTGTACAGTAACGCCGTTTTTCATTCCCGCATAATGCTAAAACCACAGATTAGAGAACAACCGCCATGTGGGGCGGTTGTTCTATAATCTGTGGCTAAAACATTAAGTCACAAATTAGGCTACAAGGAAAAAAATAACGGTTGGGAGGAATAATGAGATCGGTCGCAAGGGCGTAAACTTACTGTCCGAAGAAAGGAGAAGGGGGGATATCTTCTCCCCCCCCAAAAAAAAAAGCTATACATAATGACCGGTCCCGAAGCATGCCTCCTTGAAATCGCCAATAAATTAATATACGTAACATAGTCGGCAACGATAGGACGTAAATTTCGACATCAACACATAATAAAGACCCCCAGAATCTTTTATTTGGTCAACTTTGTTAAAATAAAACTAACGTGTGGGTATTTTACCGGAGCAACAGACAGGAGACATTGATGATCATAACGTGCAGTCATCTGCGCCAGTGTTTGTTTACCTCTAGTCGCTCCATCTTTGCC
>JAHWFP010148364.1:65978-88106 GCA_023313725.1 Lithobius niger
ACTGTTAAGCCATAGGCCGTGTCAGTATGGCTTACGGTAGAACTTCGCCTTTTGGTTTCATGGGTTCAATTCTCGCTCAGACAGTCTGACATATAAGTACTGACATATTCTGTACTGAAAATTTGGAAAGTACAGAGTAGAAACTCCAGGGAAGGTTCACACATCTTATACGATCCCAAAGTAAAAATGATGTAGCGAGGTATGCATAGTGGAAGTTAACCCAAGGTAAATAATCTTCAGATCTGAGGGGAGATTACACGCAAGGCACAGGAAAGGTAAAATACTCATGGTGATTCGGTTATCTGAACACAATGTATGAAGAAGAAAAGATTGATGAAATTACCAGGTTTTACCTATTTTTCGGTGCGTGCACAAAAACTTGTTCAACAGAGTTGTATATGCATGTTAGATCTTTCCAGGCAAAATGTTTTCTTGGCATCATTTCTTTTGCTCTGAGTAAATTCTTGCAGTGCTTGAAGGAAATGAGATTTATTATCTTCTGACTTATGCTCCTTCTTGCACCGACTACCGCTGTTATTACGATGGGGTAGCTTTGGGTGCACCTAAAGTTTGACTTTAGGCTTGAAGACGTGGGAAATCAGATAAACTTCACCGTTAAACTTAATCAGCAAAAGTGTAACAAAGCTTTACAAACAGATTGAAACCACATGCATTAATGATATAACTTTTCAAATACTTGACATTAGTAAATAAAAAAAAAACAGGACAGAAACCCAAACGGGCTCGAGAAGTGTTAAGTAAATACAGATGCAAACCTAATTACGTCACGTTTCGGACTTAAATGTCAGACTGCCGGAGTGGGCAATTGAACCGACGACCTTTGAAAGCAAATGCCGAAGTTCTACTGTTAAGCCATAGGCCGTGTCAGTATGGCTTACGGTAGAACTTCGCCTTTTGGTTTCATGGGTTCAATTCTCGCTCAGACAGTCTGACATATAAGTCCAAAAGGCAACGTAAATAGGTTTGCATCCGTATTTATTAGTAAAGAAAGCTAAATAAAAAAATGTTAGGGATGATTTTGTCAGAGAGTAAAATATGTAAAGTTTCCAAAAGGAATTGACCTTAGGGACAGTGTTAGGAGGGGAGTGGTGAAAATCAAGACATGACCACCAAATTTTCCATGACCCCTCTCGCCCTACTCAAGACTCTGGATAAAATATTGTTACCAAATCCCAACTCAAGGTCAAAAAATAATCTGACCTCTTCCTCCCCAAACAAGTTAGCTTTTCTTTTGCCTATTGGAACTGCCTGTATAGATGAATCCTGCATCCAAGTTAAATAAGTAGCAGTCCGCTCCGACAAATTAAAGGAAGAATTGCCTTGCTGTTGATAAAATGGCAAAGATGATTTTAAAATGTTCTGGAAAAGTATAATTTAAACCCCTTTTGTGTCGAGATCCGCACCCTGAAGTAAAGTATGCCGAACACATACCTAACCATACACTGTTAGCATGTCCGAAACCGTGATAAAAGCACCTGAAAGAGGAAAAAGCCAAGGAACCAATGCGCTTTTAGAACAGTTATTGAAATCCTTACGGAAGTTAATATAACACTTACACCCAGAAGCAGAACTTTCAGCAACTGTCTGTGACACCGACTGTCAGGAAAAAAATTATCTGCAGCTAATCTGTTTTTTTCATATAGTTACCAACATGTTGACTGGTTTTTATTGAATAACTTTTCGGTGCTTTATCCAATTGATCTGGCTACTCCAGAAAGGAAAGGTCTCGTCGAGACAATTAAAATGGTGAATTGGAATGTCAAAATCGGTCAAAAATTTACAAAATGGCAGAAATTTGGCCAAAATTTGTCCACGGTGGCCTTCAACTGTCCGCGACGCATCATCGCGTGTCCCGCAGATTCTGCTATGAGGCACTTACATCGATATTTTGTTGTTGAAATTTTTACCACTGAAAGTGTCATTTTCAGGTCCAAAAATGTATTTCCCTTCCAGTTTGGTCAGTGTTTTTTTTTTGTGTGTGACCCTACCTTGACAGGGACTAAAATATTTATGACCTCAAAAATCCATGCCCCCAATTTCTTCCGGCCACCCCATCCCCTGACCACCCCCTTAAGTAGTGATGTCGGTCCACCAAAAGAAGAACGTCAACTTGGTTATCCCACGAACCAGAAAACTTGACGCATTGGCCTCTTCTTTATTTCTTATACTTGCATTTCTAAGCCATTGAACGTTAAGTACTGAGGCCTAGGGACAATGTAGTATTAAGAAACTAATCATGACCAGGAACTTACAAATGATACACGGTCGCGGGACGAGGGAACTTCCATGTTGTACCTTTCACTGTCTTTTCCATCCCTTGTGAAAAAAATGGCTGGGAAAGAAGCTGCTTGTTTCGCTTTCTGACTCCGGGTTAGTGAATTCAACACCACCAGAGTTTTATTTTGTGAAAGCAACACTGCGAGGTGATAATATGCCGTTCAGTGCCAGAACTGCGTGGAATCAGGAGGCAGGAAACACAATTTCTACCCCAGTCGACCTTGGCTTGAAAAAACGAAACTCCTCACTCTCTTTTCGACACTGCTGGTTACCAAAAACTTTTTATCAACCATAGCAGGAGCGTTATTTTTTAACACGTATAAATACAGTATACATTTATTAGATAAAAATATACAGATCGTGTTTTTAACATACGTTATCCGTGAAAGTATAAATCGTTTTCCAAATGGGCGTATGGGGTCGCGACCAAGAACAAGAGCTGGACCATAGGGTAATAATAACATGGATACTCCCGCATCGAGCCCTATGGTCCCACCTTTATGCCACTCCTGGAGTGATTTTACGCACCAAACAACCTTGTACGACAGAACAGGTATGACTCGGGTGTTGTTTCATGCAGGTGAAATTCTAGTTTATTAGCATTGTTTATTTATCAAAAACTAGGGGGGAAAAAAGTCCTGAAAACTAACATTAAACCAATATTAAAGCAAGAAACTTGTACAGGAATCCAAACAATAACTGAAAATTATGCACAGGGCAAGACTCTACTCTCATTCATCCCTGCCACCCACACACCCTCACACATCTCAGCTCCCAGTCAGTTTTTCCTTCGTGAAAAATTATTGCAGACAGGCTGAGAAATGAGAATAATATTTTTTTCTGGGATTTTGATAGTTTGACTGACATTTCAGGGTTCTTCCCCTCGACTTGCACAAGAACACAGCGCACCACAAAATCCCGGGTGGTTGTCTCAAAAACCCCTAGGTAGTTCAAGCCCCTAGGGTTTTGCGTTTCCTGGGGTTCGTTTACCTCAGTGTTTGAGGGGACCGAGATCAACCAAACCAACCTGAAACTATCTCAATGATGACGTAAGCTTCATGCTACTTGGCCATCACAGTTCATGGACTCCCTAGTTCAATTCCATTACTACGACTTGCAAACCACCGAAAGACAGCAAACGAAGTAACAATAACACAATTTCGATTAATTAATAAGGGGTCTTAGTGGTTGGTTTTTCGCTTTATCTATCACTTTTTTTTTTTTTGAAAGTCCAGGAGCTATCATGACCTTCAAACCCCACCTCCTCACCTACCGGACTTGGTTGCACAAGTCAACTGAAGATTTCACAACAGGAGTTATGCAAACAATTTATCAACCTGCACAATTGCCGATAAAATGACCCAAGTCCGTTTCTAGATAAGTCTGGTCAGCATACCTTCGGGGCGGTTCGTAAATGACGTCAGGCAAATTTTGTCTCCCTTGTCTCATTGTGTCACAATATCTGCCATCAGCCAAAATTATGTCGCAAAAGTTAACACCCTAGATTTCACTTTCTAGATTTTTCTCAACTTTTATTTTATGCTGGTTGTTTTTTTCTTTTTTTGTAATATTTATGTGAACCGGTTTACACTTTGGAGGTCCGACACGCTCCCAGCCGAAGCCTTGGGACCAGAAGGCAAGCGGGACAATTTTGCTAGGTAACTTAGATTGAAAATTCCTACGATATTTTACATGCCATAATCGACATGGGCACGAGACATCACAGGGGCCTTCTCTTCGCGAAAATGCTAGGGGTGGTAGAGGTTGGTCTTATGCTTATATGTGTGGTATGCTTATGCATATTATGTGTGTAGTTGGAAATAAATAATTCAAGCAACATCCAGACCTCTAAGGGAAGGAGGGGTGGGGGGGCGGGCGGTTCAGCCAAACCTTTCCCCGTGTATCCCTCACTGCCCCCTTGTCCGAAACTGTTACACCCCGTATATTCCTTCTCCTTTTTAGGTGACGTGATTTATAGATTGGCCCTTTCTCCTTCGCTTATATTCAGTGATAACGATAACCTAACCACGAAGCAACATTGCATATTAGTATTTTCAGCAATGTTGGGAGTCATCGCTGTTTCCCCGTTTTACAGTTCACACTACCAGTCCACTAAGGACAGGTGCAAAACAAAAATACGAACCGAGGGTAGGGAGGGCACGATGCAAAAACATTTTATCCCGATAAAAATTTTTTTTTCAATTATCACGATAATCGATAATATCTCGATAAAACAAATTTTGAGGCTGGAATAACCGTTTTAATTTTACACCACAGCGAAGCCAACAGTGCAACCTTTGCCAGTGTGAATTCTGTGGCACTCGCCATTTGGCCATTATTTCCTCACCACGTGCAAACAATTTAGCAGTTGTGCTGTTACTTAGTGCTTAAATATTGTCTGCATTAAACTAACGCTCCAATCAGCAAGAGTTTATCAGACTTGGTTGGCGAGCCCTTGTGATTCCGCACGCAACGCCGCAAACCGCTTGTTTCTAGCTACCACGGTTTCTGAGATATGACAATTTAAGCATCGGGGAATGCACGATAATTCGATAAATCAGAAAAAGTGCGATACGATAATCGACGGAAATTTTTATTGCGATATTATAGAATTATCGATAATCGTGCCATCCCTAACCGAGGGGGTATTTATTAACTGATCAAAATAGTGTACACCGGATTACTTGTAATTGTGGATTACCGAAGATTACCATGGCCTACCAGGAATACCACTGGATTACTAAGATTTGGGGTAAGGTAGCCTGATGGTTAGGGCGACTGTCTAGTGTGCAAGAGGTTCCTGGATCGAGTCTGATCAGATCCGCGCCATCCCGGCATTTTCGATGCAAGGACTCTATGATGCCTCTTTCTCATGTCAATTGTGGCATGTAAAAGATCCTGCTAAGGTCCAATTGAAATTATCTGGAAAAATCGTCAGTCACTCTCGCCTTCTGGCACCATGGCTTCGGCTGAGTGCGCGACAAACCTCCAAAGGATTATACGATTACCTGTTGATTACCAAGAACTACCGTGGATTATTCGTGGAATACCAAACACTCGTTCACCTGATTATCAAAGGTTATCTGGAAACCGAACTGGGAAACCATCTATTACGGCAAAGACAAAGCGATTCTAAAAATAAGCCGGAACACACAGCTATCAGGAAGCTTGGTAGTCTCTTATGCTACCCAGTCTGTCGTACTGGGCCTGGCAGGGGTTTTGATAGGGACCCTTTCTACATGACATTCAACTGTGAGAATGCAGCTAGCATTAGCGATCAACGTCAACATTTTAAAAAGCTAGCACGTGCACATTCATACAATAAAATGCGACGTTTCGGGATTTTTCATCCCGTTGTCAAGCAAAAAAATATATTATAGCATAAGCTATACTTGAAGTCACAAGATACACTCGAATGGTTTCCCATTTTAAAGAAAGGCAAGCCAGAGCAGTGAAAGTTAAAAAGTGAAGCCCAGTCAGCGCAAAAGCTGAGTCTGGGTTTACCGTTCCCTAACGAAGCAGGGAAGAAGTGATTCGTGAAGTGGAGGGAGTATTTTATGTGGGATGGGCCTGGTGGGAAAAATTTACAATTCCAAATTTGTGAAGGATCGGTACATATTCCGAAAACTGTTTATTATTATATCATCAAATGATTGTGGACTGGTGGTCGTTGTGTAAGATGCAACGGGTTTCTAAGTTAAGACGTGCATGAAAATTATTTTCTTGAAATATGAACTGGGTATTTTTAAGATCTGGGGTGTGCCCTGTCTTTATCTGGTGTTGGTTTTATATTTGCAATGGCATACACTCGTCCGTCCCTTACTCAAACGTTCAGTCAACGTGATAATTGTAGTAAAACCACAACAGCCTACTTCAATACTGATCCTGTTTTTCCCTTCACTAGTTGCATTCCGAACTAGAAAAAAAAATGAATGCTTACACGAGGTGTTTTATCAGCTTGGGAAAGCAACAAGTGATTGAGAAAAATTACCTGTATCTAACTCTAAGAATCACGAATTAAATTTGTGATATTTTTTTAGTCCCATATGTTACTTGGTTCAGTAGCTGGATCCGAGCCAGCATTTATTTGGTTTGGCGCTTACAATTGGGGCTCCCGGGGACACCTCGCAAAGTACGCTATAGTGTCCGCAGCGTATCTTGAGTTCGCCCCACAATGAACACAAATAATCGATTGTATGTTTTTGGTAGCAGAGTGCCTTGTTGATATCCAAAATAGTTACAAAAACAACGGTGGTCGCCGATTAAAGCATCTCCCTCCAGGAAGACGCAGCCGATCAGAAAATACCTACAGGAATCAAGATAGGCTGCGCACACTTTAGGGACTTGCTTTTTCGCTCGTCTTATATAAGTGTAGATTAATCCGGACACCATTACTCAGAGTTGGAATGAAATTTGATGCAGAGCTTGAAACCCCCAAAAGTATTCCTGAGCTAGAATTTGCTGTAAATTGACAAATTATTATGGAAGAAATTACAGTTTTTGGAATTTATCTACAACACTCACCACTGTAAATTTGAAATCCCAGAATCCTGAATAGTACAATCATTAAGAAAAAAAATCATGCACTTCGAGCTAAAAGAATGAAATTGGGTACACAAGTTATTCTTAGTAGTACAAATCGAACAAGCCATGGAACCCCCATGAAATGCCCTCCAAGGGCCCCCAGCACCCCCGCAACAAAGGGCCTCCAACAAAGGACTCCCAGCAGCTGAATAACAAATTATGTGTAGCCAACAAATTCTTGCAGATCGAGCTACAAAGTGAAACTTAGTATTTGGTACACAAGTAATTCTTAGCAGCACGAATCAGTCATGCAAAACCTCCATGACCTACCCCAGCGCCCCCATCACTTTGTTCTCTCCCTGAGGCTTGACCAATAAATTCTTGCAAATCCAGGTAAAAACATGAAATTTGAACACATGTCTTTCTTAGCAGTACAAATCGAACCAGCCCTGCAGCACCCCCCCCCCCCGGCACCCCCCCCCCCCAAGTGCCACCTCCCTGAGGTTTAGACAACAAATTTTTGCAGATCAAGCTAAAGACATGAAGTTTGGTACACAAGTCATTCTTAGCAGTACAAATCAAACCAGCCATGGAACCTCCATGAAATTTCCCCATCGTCCCCTGTGCCTTCCCCCAAATACAAAAGTAGGAAATTTTAAAAATGGTTACGGTAACGAGCAGTGTAAACAAATAGAAATAAAAAAAGAAAAATAATAAAAATAGACATTAACAATAGAATAAACTCCCGAACAGCAAAAGCCTAGCCAAGTTGAAACTGGAGAACAATATTACACCTTACGAGTGAACATGGTTGGTTAAATGTATGCATACAGACTTGTTTCAACAAAATCGGGGATTTTCTTTAACAAACCAAAAATGAGTTAGCCATTGGGTCAAAGTAACACTTTAGGTCGTCCAGATATGTGGCAGTCCAATGCATTCTTAAACAACATAAGAGAGGATGCAGAAACTACAGTGTCAGGTAAAGAGTTCCAGAGATGTACTAAATGGCGGTAAAAAGAATTACGTGTAGCATTGAAGTCGGGATGTTTAATAACAAGTTTATATGGTGATCCTCGAGTATTATATTCACAAGAGAAAAGGTCAAAAAACGTGTTTGTAAGACAGAAATCAATACCATGGATCAACCGAAACATATAAATAAGCCCACCTCTTTGCCTTCGCCAAGTAAGAGACGGAAGACCTAATTTCTGGAGACGTTCAACGTAACTAAGGTGTCTCATATTTAGATTTTTCTTGGTTGCACGTCGCTGTATATTTTCGATAGCTTTTTTGTGCTGGATAAACAAAGGTTCCCAAAATGGGACGGCGTATTCAAGAATAGGTCGTACAATACTTTCACACAACTTCAGATAGACCGTTCACACTGCGACTACAAATAGTACGATTTAGCACAAATAGAATCGAATTGGCTTTAGCAGTAATACAATCAGTATGTCATGAAAAAAGAAAACTTCTCATCAATTGTGACACCAAAATCTCTGAGATCTCTTCTAGGACACAGGGTTCCTGCCAAAGTGCTGAAATAATTTCCCTGAATTTTCCAGGTTTTCTAGAGTGGAGGGGGTCAATTTCCATGCTATTTACTCTAACTTAAGAACGGAACTTTTTTCCAGGGTTCGTACACAACAGAGAAAAACATTTTTAAGGTTTTTCAAGGCCAACTTAAAGCCAAATTCAAGGCTTTTTTTGCACTTTAAATTACCTACTGAATTCCAGTTTTTGGCTAGTCTATAGGTGTAATTTTATTTGCCAATTGAAGTTGGGAGCTGAGGCACGGAGGCGTAACACAGCAATAGTTAGAGAACCAGAGGAAAAGTTTTGCTCAACAGCCAAAACCATCACAAATTGCTTGCACTACACGGCGCCTCTTTCTTTCGACCTGTCAACCAATCTGCAGGAAGCTAATAGGTGTTTAAACACCTAATAATCCTAGCAGGAAGCATCGTTCATATAGGAGAAATGCTTTCAGCTCACAAATTAGATTTACTATATTTATTTATTCACTAATACAGTTACTAACTAATACAGTTATTAACCGTATTTCATCGATATTTCATATTGTCAGGAGGGCCATTTCAAGGCTTTAACAATAACAATTCCCCATTTTTAAGGCTTTTCAAGCCTTGAATTTTGATGTTTCAAATTTATGGCGCTTCAAGGAATTCAAGGCGGTGTACGAACCCTATTTTTCACATAATTTTCCACTTTACACGTTTATTGAGGTCAGTCAGTGCCAAACAGTGGCCTGATTTAGGTATCAATACAGAAGTATAACGATACATTTTTTTATTGCAATGTCTGAATATAATACGTTTAATTCACTTAGGGTGGGTTTACGCAACGACAATTTTCTTGGTCACTAGCTTTTACTTGGTTGATGCTAAATCTGAAGACTGATTCTTGCCTTTTAGCGGAGAATGCATCTTTCGAATAGTCCTTACGTACTAAAAACCACGGCAACAAGCGCGGTCACAGACCTTCTCTTAATTCATGTCTCGTAACATGACGTACGATGCGTGCAACATGACAGCGTCGATTTATGACAACAAGAAATCAAGTTTTACTGAAGTACAAAACGACGGACTGATTTCTGAATGCCTGCATTCGATGGTTAGTCTTCGATTCGATAACCCCGAAATGGACGCCATGTTGGATTTAGAATTCTCGCTGCAAGCAGCTATTTATTCTGCCGTTGTCTGATCACTGCTAGAAGCTGTTTTTTGTACGAGAAGACAAAATTTGGCAGTAGCGTGAATGGTGACAAC
Organism: Lithobius niger; assembly: GCA_023313725.1. Classification (NCBI taxonomy): domain Eukaryota; kingdom Metazoa; phylum Arthropoda; class Chilopoda; order Lithobiomorpha; family Lithobiidae; genus Lithobius; species Lithobius niger. The sequence goes on from JAHWFP010148364.1 coordinate 75,590, forward strand.
AATGTTGCAGCAATGTTTAAAATGACTGTTATACTTTGTTATTTTCTGCGTTGTTATTTATAATACACTAGAGGAAGCCCGTGCTACGCACGGGGCCGGTCATGAATTAAGTTTACAGACCCCCCCCCCTCCCGGCCCCACTCCCAACCCCCTCACTCCCAACTCCCCCACTCCCACTCCCCACTCGCACTCCCAACTCCCCACTCCCACTCCCAACTCCCCACTCCCACTCCTATTTTCGCACACACTGGCTGACTAACGGTGATTTTTGTTGGCTTCAGTCACTGAATCTGCGCATCGTGGCTGAAATAACAGGATCGTTTAAAGAATGTGAGCGCTGAACCATCATCTTTGCATGAAACAATTTTTCTGTGGGAAGTCAATAAATAATCTTCCGTAGAACAAAAGTTGAAACTTTTAGCACGGCTGCTTTGGGATTTTCCTTTTCTGGGAGAGGAAAGAAGTAAATCGCCGGCCTATGGCGGCCTAACAATGGCTCATTATTGTTTTGTTTTCACTCACAGAGCTTTGATTGTAAACGACTACTTTTCAAGATAGCAATGATCAGCCTTGTGCTCAGCAGTGATTGTTGTTGTCCACTTTAAAACAATTCAGCTCAGCTCTGAAAGCCTTCATCTGCGAATTAAATAAGTCATTGCATCGTTTCCAGCTGCCAATTTCGAACAGGCCTCGAAATTCACAACGTAGCGTAGTTTGATTTAAAACTATACGCATTTAGCTGAAACATGGATTCTTTCATTTTACCCATCAACAATCAACGGTTTCGACGATAGTTTTCAATCCTTAGCTAGTGCACCAGGATTGCTAGTGCATTTAGATATCAAAAATAGCTATATGATGCCATAGTTGAGAATACGCAGAACTTTTCACAGAATTGCCAAACTTTTCAATTTGTTACCCACAGCGACCGATGTGAATGTTGTGGGCTGGCTAAGACCCTGGGTATGAGGTGCTATTACTAGGTATTCGTTGTCTTTCTTTGTCTACAGCCAGTGTAGGGCTGCAAACAGGCTGCTGTTAGCGACAGAACAACACGCTCAATACCCAAAAAGTGAAAAAAAAAATAGTCAAATTTACATTTATTATTTACTTATTGAACTATGAGAAATTAGTGACGCGACCCGTAGACGTGGGCGCTTATGAGATTCACTATATTGTTTTTTTTTAATACAAGTTAATACTGAGTTAATATAAACAAAATCCCATCGCAGCACTGGGGCATTCTTACATATTCTCAATGTAGTTTCGTTTCTCATCAAATGGATTTCAGGTTTTGTAGCAAAGTAAGAATATTAACGAAAACAAATTATCTGCTGGAGATAACCGTAATCTTTGAAATAGCCCTAGGCTACACGGCGCTGAATTCAATTTCTTCCTGTTAACTAAGTTTAAAACATAAATCAGCGTAACAGGCGTAATAATAAGAGAGTCAAAAACAAGCCCGCATTTACACTTTTTTAAAAGTTAAAATTAAAAACCTAATTTTTCGACCATCGTGGTGGCTATTTTCAAAGGTAAAATAACCTACCTACTTATTACAACGCGTCAGAAACGCGTAATAATAATAAAAAAAAAAAGCTAAATAATCAAACCGAAAGTCGTGATATCACCATCAAGTTAATTCCACAGCGCCATTTTAAAGAAATAACCAAATCGGGTAGGCCTAGTGGTTACATAGTACGTACGGTATATGTAGTGAATAGATTCTAATAAAACCATAAAAGATTGGCTGCTTTATTTCGAAGTGCGGTGAAGCAGATTGAAAAGGATTGAATTTTCGGCACAAATACACACACATCTTCTTCAGAAGGATCACAATTGTCATAATAAGTCATAATCAAAACACATTCTTATTTAACATCTCCGAGCTCCGAATCTACGCGTTTATGTAAAGAAACTGTACACGAGATTACGTAACTGTCACAGTGCTAAGTATTTGAATTGCGAGTATAGCAACATTAAAAATTAATAATTAATAAAAAAAAATACCCCTCAATAAACACAGTAACCTGTATTTTCAAGGATAGTTTTACATAATTTAAAATAATTCCAACTTCGATGAATGCGCGATGGATTTCAGCAAGCTTGCGTGAGATCGACTCACACCGTTAGGTCTATCAAATGAGGTCTATATCAAAAAGATCCTTACCGCCATTTGCCGGAGGGGCATCTGCGTCAGCTTCGGCCATCTCATCATCATCATCCAGCTTCACTGGTCTTCCACACAAAAGCACTCCAAGAGCCACAAACAACAGAAAACGGTGCATTGTTCTTGTAAGTTTTAGTGAGGTAGCGTCCAAACGAATTCCAACTATCGCCCCTAAGATTTGCTAAGTTGGCCTCAAACTAATCGCGGAATTTCGGTGGAATCTCTCAAATTACGAGGCAGGGGACTGCGCAACTGCGGGCCGAAGGGCAACTTTGATAATGAACCATCCTGTCCTCAACTTGTGCTATTTCCATCGTAACTAAGGAAGTAAAGACCTTATAGTAACTGAGTTCGAGTTAATAATAATCGCACTAATAATTAGCCGTTAATAAAGATGCGGTAACTATTACGTCAGGGCGTTCAAACCGCCGTTATTCAATTTTATTGAAACCTTTGGATGAGCTTAAAATGTGGACGAGCTTTAAAATCAATCAATAATGATAATAATAATAAAATTTTGTTGCGAACCAGCAGGCAGAAGGAATGATCGAAAAGATCACTGATATCACCCCTCAAGTCATTGATTAGGGTAAACAGAGACAAAAGACAAAAGGATGTAACAAAATTAATTTAACAAAAAAAGGCTTCGTGTACAGAAAAAAAAGCATTAGAGCTCCTATCCCCATGGACCTCACAGCTGTGAAGGTACGCAGATAAAAAAGGGATTAGAGTTAACAATTAACATGAACGAACCGAACTGTAATTTGAACGCCAATTCCTGCGAACAAGGTTTGTTTTTACTTAGTGGTAATGTCACTAAGTGAACGAAATTTGTGTTTGAAATGTGTGTGTGTGTGTATGTATGTATGTGGGTGTCTGTGTCTAAGCCGAAAGAATTTGAAGGGTGGAGGGCGGTAGTAATTTAAGTTCAAAATGACATAGGAGAATCAGAAATGGAACCAACCTTTGGGTCGGTGTGTCAAATGGGTCACATTTTTATCTTGGGTCAATACTGGGGGGGTCATGGGTCAAGACCGTTCACCCACCAACCCACAGTAATCTTCGGTAATCAGTATTCTTACTAGTACTCTTTAAAAATGTTTCTTACTCTTTCAAAAATAGTTTTCCCCCAGAAGGCTAAAAATCCAAAATAAAGGGGCCGGGGGGAGGGGGGAGACATTTATGTTATTCTTAAGAGAACAAAAGCTTTAATTAGAAGGTTTTAATTAAAGGATCCATGTAAAAACAATCTGGGGGAGGGGGAAGGTTTAGTAAGGCCTATTTGGTGATGAGTTCTTCCCTGACGAGAATACACTGCCAAGGGATGGTACAATCCCCTTCGAGCCCAATAAGCAAGTTTCAGCATTTTCAGCAAGTTTTGTCCCTTTGAAACATTCTAAAACCCAATTTTTAGTTTTATATTTTTTTTACTTGCTGTAAATGTCTTATTTGTTGTGTTGAAGACACTCCAATATAATCTTAGACCGCGCACCACGCGAAAACCACAAGGACTATACAAACCCAACTTTGCATGCAGTTACACGGGAGTCTGGAAAAGGTTTATCAAAAAAAAAATCAGGAATCGAAGGGGTTGACGAACCATCGACCACTTTTGACGTTTGCATACACCATTTTCAACGTTTATTCACCACCTTTCCAATGGTCCAAACCCCAAGCAGCTGTCTCTTATTGTTTAGAAATTACAAGGCACATATTTTTATTTTATTGGGGGATTTGGTATCGGTAATCGGGTCGGGATTCGGTATCGGCTAGGTCGTTTTATGATTGGCTCGGGTAGAAAAAAGGTGATCGACCCAGCGTTATTATTTTTGTCATGTTGAGGTTAAATCCCAACGCGGCCGAAATTCAAATTGTGAAAAATGTAAGGGATAAAGAAAAACTAAAAGTTAAAGGATGAGTATCCACATTCACAGAGAGAAAGATGCATCAATAGCTACCTTGGCCGCCTTTGCCTGGTGGAATGATATCACTACTTTCAAAGGCCGACCCTTTTTAGCCAAACATCCAAACAGCAAAGAAAGCGGAGCACGCTCCATTATGTCGACAACGAAAATGACGACGGCCCCTAGTCTATTTTACCAAACTATACTCTTAACTTCAGGAGGGGGGGGGGGCGAGTTTAGTCGGGCTTTTCATCCTACTTCCAGACCTTGAAGTAGTGTAGTGGGCAGCTAGGGCCGTCAGGCGCTTGAGCTCCTCACAGTCAATACAGCTATCTCAATCGGCTGCGAGTCGAAATCGAAGAGATCCGTCTGTCGGCATTAATTCCAGCAAAACAATGGCGACCTCCGTGTCGTTGTTTTGGTGAAGCAGTAATTAAATTGTTATATCGGACGTAAGTAACGTATTGTCATACCGCAATTCTTGTGTTTAGTGATTGTGTAAGTGATCCAAAAGTCAAACATGAATGTCAAAAGGGATGTAATTGCCCGTTAAGAAAAAAAAACAATCCGAACATATCCTTTACATGATTTACCGCATTTCTTCCCTCGATTCAAAGAAAACTGAAACCCTTACTGAAACTTTGTGCTAAATCCCCCACCCCCTCCCCGAAGACCTGAAGTTAAGAGTAAATTGATAAAAGTAGACAAATAAGACATTTAATTAATTAATTAGTCCAAGATTTACCCACTTGGGTGGTTACGACCATGCCAATAGGTTGCACGGAATTGTGTAGTTTATTTTTATTAGTCTAACTCTCTCTCTCTCTCTCTTCACTGCATTCACGACTATTACTTTACAAAAACGTGACAGGGCTTACCTGGCAGTTTCAACAGCCTATTATACAATAATTTTTCGAAAATTTTTCTCTTTTCTTTTGAAGTGTCTTTCGGGTAAAAAAAAAACAGAAAGAAAATAAACGTCTTCCCTACCAGAGATTCTAACCCGACACCTTAGGCTGGTGTCAACACTAATTTCGCATTTACGCACCACACCATTCACACCTAACCCGGATTCTAACGCTGCAATCCTCATAAAGCTCTTTCCGATGCCAGTCTTTAGTTTCATAGCAATGAGACCAAGATAGATTGACCAATAGCGTACCCCCACAACAACGGTCACACCACGCGACATTTCGTGGTCACTACCAAGGCCAGCAGAGATAGAAACTGCATTCTTCATTTCTTTCTCAGCTGGGTCGCTACGTTTATAAAGACAAGACAACCCTGGCCATAGAAAGTTTCATTTGTAGAACTGTAACCGGTGTAACTCTGATCGTGTTGCCCCACCTTGGAACTCTCTCTCTAAGCATGTTATCTCCGCTCCATCACCCAATGGCTTTAGGAACTGACGTTAGGTTTGGAAGCGTCCATTTAGTCTTGAGTTTGTGTCAGTTGCCAAACCACAGAAATGACCTCAGGGTCTGAAAAGGCTACCTAAATCTTAATCTTAACGCGGATGAATTTGCAATTATTGCTTCGTATTCCTTCCCTTGTCACAAGGTCGTTTGGGAGTGAAGACGTGTGTTTCGTTTCCTGGCTTCAGGACAGCTGATTCAACCTCTCCAGAAGCTTATTTTACCAAAGCAACGCTAAAACACGTCATTTTCCAACAAGCGCGTGAACTGACTTTGAGTGAGGGGCCGATCAACACGCGATTTCTACCCAAGTCGGCCTTGGCTTGAAGAAGCCATCTGCTTCACCGCTTCACGCTTGTGGAACTCTGTTGCACGCAAAGGTGCCGCATGACTGGGCTAATCGTAGTAAGGGTGGTATTTTTTCACACCTATCTGTTGAATTAAAACTTACGCATCGCATTTTTAACGTGAGGTATCCCAGAGAATAGTCGTCCACGTTTGGCTGCATGGGGTCACGGCCTAGAAAGAGCGGTGGAGCACGTGGAATATTATAATGGGCACTCCGTTGAGCCCTACGGGCACTCCTTCATGACGCTCCTGATTAAACGTAAAAAAGAGCTCAGTGCGAATGTTAGGCTGGGAAAGGCTTGAATTGTACGGTTTTTTGGGTGGGAAAGGGGGGGAGGGGGGAAAGACCGGTGTGACATACTTATTTACATGGGACGTGAGTATGTGGAGGCCTCCCCCCCCCCAACCCCCACCGTAGGGGGAGTCGGAAAAATGAACATTAGTCGGATCACTGGAAAAATCCTCAAGATTTTTGCAATAAAAGTCTGGCACCATTCCCCCCCCCCCCTTCCCTTTTTTTTATCTGGAGGAAGTTGGGGGTCCGTGCTGTCCGTCCTGACTAGCAAAAAAAAATTGTGACATACTTTTTTGACGGTCCCAAAATGGTGCATTTAACCGTTAAAACCCACTGACTGAAAATGAAAGTACACATCGGGACGTTTTAACAGAAAATTAACCGGTCACCGATCTAAACCAATCACCATAAAATAGACCAATACCGGTTCGGTAAGTACAGCCTTCGTTAATTGAGGACTATTTCAAAATGTGTCGAGGGTGGGCCTCAATCTGGTCATATGAAACGCTATCGTGAGAAGGCGGCGTTCTTGCAACCTTCTATCACTCTCATCAGTCGTTTCCTGTTAAACGTTTTTTTCCTATTTTTTTTCCATACGAGATATGACGACCGAACTCCCCCAAATTCACTCATTGATAAAAGTGTCCTTATCACATTTACTAGTGATGGATCGCAGAATTGAACCAAAAAAACAAGCATGCTGCCTACGTCTGGTCACAGGTCAAACGCTTACCCATGCACTTCTACATAGGACGTTACTGAAAATATCTCACAAACAAAACACGTAACCATTATGGCATGAATTAAATGCAAATATTGTCATTTATACTTGTTTCTTATACGATAAAAAGGGCGGAAGGAAAGCCAAATAGGCCCCGTGAGGTTTGCATCCGTATTTGTTTATTACACTTTAAGCATTTTTAAAGTCGTAACTACAGAAACAATTGAAATTCATAAATAATAAATCACAAGCAAACGAAGCAAACAGTCTGTATTTATTAAAGACTGGCCTTGTGAGGTTCCAAGATACACTAATCTGAGAAAGGCAGAATAGGCAACTGCCCGACCGACTGGGACTCGAATCCAGGGCATTTTTTTACATGCTAACTGGAGGTCCAAGTGGACCTGCAGCCGCCTAAAGTGGACCTCCAGCTAAACTCAATTGAACCCACTGAAGGTCCACCCTAAAAAGGAAATAAAATGTCAATTTAATACATTTAATACTTTCATGAGAATGTTTTTTCGCTAAATACACATTTTGGGGATATGGATAATGAATTCAGATCCAGTCCAGTTCACAACGAATCTTCACGGTAGCTAAAATCCAGTAGCGTGCACAGACCACCGAGAGGGCAGGGGCAACTTTTGTAAAAGGGCACGTTGAGGTTTTATTTTTCTGGTTTTGAAGGCTTATTCGGTTTCGGCAAATTGTCACTTTTTGCTTAGCTGAAAAAAAACCTTGACTATCCTGAAGACATATTTTATTTATAAAAAATAAGTATCTAGTGTGGAAAACTGAAAGATTTACATTACAAACTTTTTTTATGCGTATAATGCAGTCAGCAAAACTGATTTTGTAAAAATGTTTCCAACGGCACTTTACAAGGCCAGAAAATGCTGGAAAATAGCAACAATGCATCAGCTTCCGGGGCTCACAGAGCTCCCTCAGACCTCCTAGCTGTTATTGGTTTATACCTACACACTGACACAGTTTGGCTAAATGACTAGTGTTCCCCTCAGTACACAACCCCACTTATACCACTACACATAATTTGATTTTTTTTTTATTATGTTAATAGTTAAGCCATTAACATAATTGTGCCCTTTTGTGAAAGTGGTTTTAATTGTAATAGAATACATGGAATATCTGTAGTGGAACCTGGAACTAATTGTAATAGAAGTAAACTTTGCTGTTTCAGCTTCAGAGAGACCTGCTAAGCAACATACTAAAAGTCTCGAAAAATCTGATTGGCGGAAGAGGTCTAAAATGGCCGCTATCTTGGAAAAATTGCTTCCGGTTGTTGTTTTTCGCATATATCTCGTTTCTCGTCACTCCTACAACAAAATTGGCTCTAAACAAAATTAAAGTACATAAAATTTCCTAAAAAACATGCTCTATTCACTTTTTCTCTTGGAACAATGGTTTGGTCGATATGAAACAATAGGTATGTCGATTTTTATTGTTTTAGACGCACAACAGCTGGAGAAATAACTGCAGATGGCAGATGCTAAAATTGATAGTACGGCCGTATGCGCATTATGTAACCTATAATGTTTAGTATAGGTTATCAGCCACGTCCGAGGAGTAAGGTATAAAAATATCGACGCCCGCAGGGACGAGCCATATGGCTGATACCTATTTATCACCCAATTTCACGATCTCAGTGCGACAACAATAGCACGGCACGCACACAACCAAGAATGAATCGTGCTGACGTTCGTTTGGTCAGAAAGGTCGACAATGTGACAATCATGCCATTGTTGGCAGCATTGTATTCCTTCCATAGTGAAAGGCTCTGTGCTCGTGTTTATTGATTGTTACTCGATTCCGAAGTGCCCATCACCTTTTATATCGCGGAAACTCAACGACAAACAGCCCCTTCAGACAACGTCTGTTAAATTTTTTTTTTATTAGTTGTTTGAAGGGGCTATTTCGCGGTATGAACGGTGACGGGGCACTTTGGAATCGAACAATACAGAAGTAAAAGCAGAGAACCTTTGTTCGCTAACTGGGTATTCGTTCATTGTGGGATGATGGGTGTTTTCGGAATCTGGAACAGTTATGCGGTAAGACAATAAACGTGTGATTATAAGACGGAAAGCCAAATGGGCTCGATTAGTGATAAATAAACGTATACTCAATGTGTAATAATTTTGGCTTAGGTTTAATTCAAGTTGAAAAGCTCCAAATTTCATAAATAAATCAAAAATAATGAAAACCATGACAGATATTTGTGTCAGAATGGCTAGCATTAGGCTTCGTCAAGATTTTTGCGGAGTGGCAGGGGGTGGAAGAGGAAGGGTGTAGTGCGTCAAGGAACGTAGTGTGTCAAGGGAAGTCGGGTAGGATGAGAGCTACCCACCAACAAAAATTTGCACTGTTCAGACTGACGATGAAAACAGAATCTGTTGTCGATTTTAATCGAGGCTGTGACGTTGTTTGTAATTTTAAATCGTAAATAACCTTTACAGTTCAGTGTCATAATGTTTTAGTGCTACAAGAAAACTTAAATAAATAAAACGAAAGGATTTTTTTCTTGCTTAAGCAAGACTAGCTTTTTACGGTGCTGTTCTTTATTTTAATCGAGGCTGTAACGTCCTTTTTAACATCTGGAGAAATAATGATGTTCTTTTAATTCATAAGCAGGTGTGCTGATATCCGATATCACTCCTCCGTTTTCATCTCAATCCTTAACCATTGTTGCAATGCCGTCGTGTTCGATTGTTAAAGAAGGACTGCACGAGATAGTGAAATTGGGTGATAAAGATTAATAGGAACCGTTACATCGTTACATCATTGTTCGCCGTTTAGAAAAAAAAAGTATTAGAGCGTGTATCTACATACTCAGTTGTGAAAGTACACGAATAAAAACGGAATAGAGTTCACTCGAACGAAACGAGCTATAATTTGAACTCCAATTCCAGGGAACAAGGACTGTTTTTTGCTCAGTGGTTATGTCAGAAAGTGAACGCAGTTGGTGTTTGAAATGTTTAATGTTTGTGTGCGTGTGTATGTTTATGTTCATTTAATTTGAAACCATCAGAAAACAAAGTTCCTTTCCGTCAAATGAGAACAAACATCCAGGAAAAGATATCTGGGACAGTGTTATGTGTGATAATACCATAACATTAACATTATTATGTGAATTATGTATTACGTATTATGTTTAACATTAACATTATGTGTAATAACACTAATGACAAAGACTTATTTTGCACAGTTCAAATGCTTCATATCAACCAAACCATTGTTCCAAAAGAAAAGGTGAATAGAACATGTTTTGTAGGAAATTTTGTGTACTTTAATTTTGATTGGAGCCAAGTTTGTCGTAGGAGTGACGAGAAACGAGATATATGCGAAAAACAACAACCGGAGGCAATTTTTTCAAGATGGCGGCCATTTTAGACTTCTTTCGCCACTTAGATTTTTCTAGATTTTTAGTATGTTGTTCAGCATGTCTTTCTGGACCAGAAACAGCAAAGTTTACTTCTATTACAATTACTTCTAGGTAAAAGTGTAAATTTAGCCTATATACAGGGTGGTCCAAATGTCGGGCCTACCTGATTATATCCTAAATGGTGTCAAATATCCTGAAAACAAGTTTATAGTAATAATGAGTAAACAGCGGGAATTCAGATGAGTGTAAAGACGATGACCTTGAAGACCTCCATCAAGGTCATCGCGTTGCTAACTTCTAAAGGAAGCACCGTAGACGATCAGTGCAAATTTGAAAGTTGTAGGTAATCATTAAAAACTGCCATCCCAAGACACAGAATGGAAATCCATGTAGAAACGCCAGAGTTATGTGTAAAATACCCTTTTTGCACATAAACTTCACTGCAAGAGCTACTTGTCAAGCAGTGAAGCAAATGGAAAGGTTAGAAGGCAGTGACCAGCTAGCATCTCCGGTCTGTTGTAACAGTTATCCCAACGCTGTTTATTTCATGTTTGTTTGTTGTTTTGCGGGTATTAGCCAGTTTTGTGTATTTCATTGCGTGAAATTTGAACAATGTTTCTGTCACCATTTTATTGTTCAGAACCAACGGGTGTGGTATGTGGTCAGACATGTTATTAGTGGGTTCTAAACAAATAACATGGGCGTAAATAACTGTAACGAACTTGTAAATAAATTAATTGTAAATAACTTTGTAAACAACTACAAAAGCTGCAAACTTGCAACTTGGATGCTGTTTTCGTAACCTCGACTATTGAGTCAGAAATGGAGGATTAATTTTGACCAACAAAAAGGGGGGGGGGGTTAAGGGCCCAACTTGGACCATCACGTTTGTGTGGAATAAAAATAAGATGGAAATCAATCAAGAAGGTGCTCGAAATGGTGTCCCATCTCATTGCGGCATGCTTGGGCCCGTGACGTTGTGGAATGTAGTACCCGTTCGAATGTTGCTGCTGGGATGGCTCTACATGTTGCACGTATCCGTTCCTTTAGGTCTTCAGCTGTTGTTGTGGGGGTTTCATACACTTGGGCTTTAACGTGGCCCCACAGGAAAAAGTCCAGCGGAGTTAAATCTGGTGATCGAGCAAGCCAAGCCGTTGGGCCAGCTCGACCGATCCACTGTCCTGGGAACAAAGCGTCCAACCGCTGTCGCACAGTTCTACGGAAATGGGGTTGGGCTCCATCAAGTTGGTACCAAATTGCCTGCACCGTCGCTAGTGGCAGGTTGTCCATAACGTCAGTTACAACGTCATCTACAATGAGTTCAAGGTAGCGTTCCCCATTTACAGTTCCATCGTAGAATACTGGGCCAATGCTGTGGCCATTTAGGATCCCACACCAGACATTAAACCGCCATTGTTCCTGATGTCGGGCTTCTCGCAACCAGTGAGGATTCTCGTCTGCCCAGTAGTGCACATTGTGCGTATTCACGATGCCATCCCGTGTGAATTGGGCCTCGTCCGTCCAAAATACATTATTGAAAAATGTTCTTCCCAAGAACCAATCGTAGTACTGCAGACTGGGGTTATAATCTGTTGCTCGCAGCACCTGATGAAGATGAACATGGTATGGATGGAAACTGTTCCTCTTCAGGACACGTAGGACAGACTGATGACTGATGTCAAGTGCCCTTCCAACTGCACGACTACTGGAATGCGGGTTTTCAGCTACTGCTGCGAGAACCATCACACTATTCTTGTCGTCTGTTGCAATTCGAGGCCGACCTGTTCGAGGACGGGCTACAATGCTGCCCGTTTCCAGGAAACGAGCAAGTGTCCTGTTGAACGTTCGTATTGTTGGATGCCTTTGTTGAGGATGCCGTTCTGCATAAATTCGAAGAGCTTCACGAACATTTTCGTGGGCCAAACCATAGCACACGATCATGTCCACGAGTTCTGCATTGGCGTAGGCTGCCATCTGAAATTACAGTGTTCTGTGTATCTGGCTGAAATTTGCTAAAGTCCAGTTAATTATTTACTCATCAGCCTAACTGAGAGTAGTTGAAGTACGGCTGAACTGCGCTGAAGTGCAGGTAATTAATGTCTCATCAGCATAACTGAGAGTAGTTGAATTATGGCTGAAGTGTGCTGAAGTGTAGTTCTTATTTCTTAATCAGCCTTAGGGATGGGTCATTATTAATGGCGACCGGGGGTGGAAGGGGGGGAAAGAGGTATGGAGCTGGATTGACTTCGGGACCGACAGAATTTTGA
>JAHWFP010148364.1:88206-107798 GCA_023313725.1 Lithobius niger
CCCCCCCCCCCCCCCCTTCCACGAGACTGACTAATTTCTTGACCAGCTCCCTATTAACTCAAGATACAAAACAAAACTCTATTCCTTTTCATTCCCCAGGAAATACGTATAAAAAAGAGGGAAGGTTTCGTATTCCTTTTTAGGCCATCCATCGATGATATCTGTAGTCAACTCTAATTAGTAGATGTGAAAAATGTGCCGTGACAGTTTTTAAAGAAAGAACAAGGCTGATTACAAATAATAAAATGTTCCCAAAAACATTGAAAGAATCATATTCCAATGATGAATGTGCCATTGGAGCTTAACCTTTAATTTCCCCTCTAGTTTGTTTACATCTTCTCTATTTTCCATCCCTTTGCCAGAGACTAACACTTCATGACCCCTTACAAAGACTAGAAGAAAGAACCCTCCCCCCAATTACAAAATGACTGCATGGTTCCAAATTGGGAGTAGTTGAATTCCGGCTGAGATGTGCCGCAGCTCAGTTTTCTTTTCGAGCTTCTCCAGCAGTGTGCGGTGTGCTTCACTGCTTGACAAGTAGCTCTTGCAGTGAAGTTTATGTGCAAAAAGGGTATTTTGCACATAACTCTGGCGTTTCTACATGGATTTCCATTCCGTTTTTTGGGTTGGCAGTTTTTACGATTACCTACAACTTTCAAATTTGCACTGATGGTCTACGGAGCTTCCTTTAGAAGTTAGCAACGCGATGACCTTGTTGGAGGTCTTCAAGGTCATCGTCTTTACACTCATCTGAATCCCCGCTGTTTACTCATTATTACTATAAACTTGTTTTCAGGATATTTGACACCATTTAGGATATATTCAGGTAGGCCCGACTTTTGGAACACCTTGTATGTATAAAATATATATAATACACTTTGTTGGGATGAGATGGACACAGCAAAGCAAAGTCATTATTAATTATTATGACAGCCAATGAAAATGCTCAAATTAAGTAAACAATGAGAAAACAACCGATAAAAACGGCTCAAATTAACTCAAGGCAGTAGCAATGAAGGCGGCAAGGGGATTTATTCTCGGCAAAGAAAAAGGGCGATTGGCCCACAATGTGAACAGATGTGCCCAGTAACAAACGAGTTATTGCTTCAATAATACTGACTCTTAGAGCTGAGTTGAATAGTTTCTAAGTTGGTAGAATAACAATCACTGCATTGCATGATCGTTGTTGCAGGATTACTGCGCGTGATGTCAAAACGAAGAAGCGGGCAATTCAGCCATACTGGAAATAAGATTGTGGCCTCCATTGAAAACGCTGTTTACTTCCCTAAGAAAACAAAACACCAGGGGCTGCAAGGGAGGGGGAGCAGGAAGGGGGTTATTCAGATCACACAATGGGGAATGTGGGGGCGGGGGCAGGTGAGGACCGGGGTACCAGGGGTGGGGGGATCCGGGAAGTTGGGGGGGGGGGGGTGGACCGTCGACGTCAGTTTTCATTTCAAAATGCCCAGTAAAGTATTTCGATCATGCATGCTGGGACCAGCTAGATCGGCATGTTACGCCAGGGATACATATCTTTTATTATTGTTAGCATGTAACTATTTTGTTTTTAGTCTTCTGTACAACGACTTTGTCCATCCGTCGCTTCGCAACGGTACCAGATAGAGACGACCACAGTTTACAACGTTAAGATTCAGTGTGAGAAGTTAGTTAAATAACATAGCAAATTAAAACATTGTTAATTCCATATAGCTAATAGACTTCGACATAACTACATTATAAAAGAATTGAAAACACGCAATAAAAACAAATGGATTTTAGCTTCATTTAAAAGTCTCGTCGCATTGTTGCATGAATGATTAGGCTTACCATCGAACGAAATTCTCCATTATGCATATCTGTTACTTACGAAATTAAAAAAAATTAGGCCTAAAATCATGTTGCTACGAGTCGCTGTTCGCATAATCAACAGCGTCTCTTTTGTTACTTCCCTACTACCACTGATCTATATATGCTACGTTGCACGTTAGTTGTAACACTGTGTGCCCGAAAGCGCACCATGTTGCAAAAATGAATGTTTACTATACAATCCAAATCTCCGTTAGCTGCTAGCCTACTTACGGAATTAAAACTGCTAGTTAAAATTAGGCCTAAAAGCTGACAATTACATCTAAAATGTACAATAGGCCTAAAAGCTAACATTTTTTTTCCAGCAATTGTGATGGTTACTGTGGAAGAACTGTACAGAAGACTAGTGCGACTAGGCATTCGCTGTAGCCACTTGTTGTATTTAGGGTAGCAACCAAGTGTAAATTACCTTGTTACCCCTTTAAGCAGAACCCATGGTGTCATCTAGTAGCGATTCCCTGAACTAGCAAACAAACTGAATTTTGTTATTCACACCCAACCAACTGAAAGACAACTTCACACACGTCAAAGTAAGCTGTAATGTCCTTTTATTAATATCATTTTTGCATCATTAATGGCTTAACAATTACGTCAGCTTCAAGTGTACAAATTCCTGCATTTCAGATGACAGTAAATGCAATCAAGTTAATTCGTATTAAAAGCAAACCCACAACAATTTTTTTTTTGACTATGTAATATTGAAAGTGTAAGTTTTTCACAAAACTACCACAGCATTCAAATCTTCCATTCACAAGAACAACTGTGGGACGTTTGACTCATTGAATTGCCGAATTTTATGCGGCACATGTAGAAAAATGTTATTTTTACTTCAAAATTCCATTAAAAAATTTTTACTGCATGTTTACGACGATTTTACATCACTCCTATTGAAGGAAACGTATACATTACATTACAAAAGCCATCACAAGCCACATACGTATTTAGATCGTTATAAAAATACATAATGCTTCACAATTGAAAATACACATTACAAATTCATACATTTGCATCGCCACAAAAGGTAGATTACTGTAAATCAGTTGGTACAAAAGTATATTAATGTTATTCTGGGGGTTAAACATTTCATACTTACCCTAACACAGTAAGTTTGTTATTCCAAATATCTTGCCAATATCTTTCAATTGCAGTTTAATTTGCAAGTGCAATATTTTTTTAAATGTGGAACAAGGCCCTTATTCCAAATGCTGACTCGAACTGAAACTCGACACTCAAAACAGCAATCATGTTGTGGCATTCACCATATGTGTGGAAGAAATGAAGAGGTGAATGACAAAATAATTTATGACGCCACTTTAAGCCCGAGTGGTAACGAGGTAAGGCAATGTTCACAATATGGCCCTCAGTGTCGTATCAACGATTCAAGAGTAATGGGATTTTCACCCCTCTTAAAATGCCACCATTATCGTCACTCTGACTAACAACATAGTAAAAAAAAAATTTCTAAATAGAAAATTAAGAAATACAGAGGGAAAATCCCATTGTAATCCAAGGGGGATTGTAAACTTCACAGCTATAGCACAGTACAGACATACACACAACCTTCCAGTCTGTACCCGAAAACGAAAAGTGAGGATTGCAGGCTGGTGCTTCATTGTTATATGCAACGATTGTTGCGATCCTAGTGGCAAGCAGGCTAACCTCATTGCATTGCAGGTGTTAGAAAGGTTTTAAACGTTGGGGGTTTAAAAAAAACTTCGGGTAGAAAAGCAAATGTTAAACGATTTTAGCACATATGAGAGGTTAGTATTTTACAGATAGTAATAAATTGTTGTTTGCAACAATCAGCAGGAAATAGGCCCACGGCTGCATGCTAGTTTGTTTTACTGGAGCTGTGGTATAATCAATTAAAAAAGTTGGCCTAAACGGCAAAATAGTGAGATTTTTGTTTTTGCGGTTAGTAGAGGGCTCTCTTTTGTGCCAACTAAAATTTTACTGTGGCGACTAAAATATTTATCGTCTATTGCCACTGGCCAGTATGTCAAGAAGTTAATTTGTGCGTATACTGCAGTGTTTCCCCTTCTAGCACTAACAGAGCCTACCAGTGTGGAATTGAACGACTGACTATTAAGGGCAAAAGTGATAAATAGTGAGGTAATTATGTTATACTTCTTTTGCTACTTTTCTTCCCTCTTGGGCCACATTAAAACTTATTTCCTACAGCCCTTTCGTTGGGCTGTAGGAAATAAGTTTTAATGATTTTTATGCTGACAGTTTATTAAATGCGGTTCGGTTGCCGAATCTAACCCATTAGTGGCGTCACTACCCCATGGCACAACTCATATTTGCACCCCCCCCCCCCCCCACACACACACACACACGACAAAAATTTCACAGACAAGCTTTTTTTGTAACTACGCGTTTAATGTTAATTAAAATGAGTTAGAATTTACGTAAATCAGTACTGGAGCACTGGAGTAATTTTAGCCTGCAACTAACACCTAGTTCCAAACTCGCACACACCTGTGATTAGAGCTGGATAAATAAAAACAGAATCTAAACAGCTTGATTACAGTACTGTAATGTTACGAGTTCACGCAATTCTACACTTAGCCAAAACCACCATTGACAAAAATTATTCAAAGCGACAAAGGACAGGTCATTACATCACCTTTGAAGTTAATAAAACAGAACAAGTAAAAACTAGTTTATTAACAGACACAATAATTTTACGTGAATCCACAATCTACAAAAACAAAAACAATCACAGAATTAAAAGTATTTTTTTTTGGCTTTAACAATAAATGTGGCACCATTTTAAAAATCGTGGAAATTGATGAAAGTCGATCTTTTTGTTTGGAAAGCCTAAACACTCGCAGATTTTAACGGATTTTGTTGTTTTTGGCTTTTTTAAAAAATTAGGTAATCATGATAGCTGGTTTATGGCTATACTTAAACTTTAGTGTGAATTACAATTATTGACATGTGCACGAATTGTCATGAGCAAGCATTAAACTTGCTTTCTCGGTGTAAGGGTTATAATTTGCCACGAAAACTGACAATTTGTTATTAGGAAAGTTAAGATTAATAGCCGCGGAAAATCGGGGACTCTGTTTATGTTTTCAAATGCACAGTTAGCTCACTGCGGAAAAATGAGGCACACAAATCTTTTTGATATTTATTGGCATGAGACGACGCGAGTTGAAGTAGTCACCCGTCATTCACGATATTTACTTCAGGACCGGGGTCACGTAAAAAAATATTTGCAGAAATGCAAGAAAACATTGTTTGCTTTAGAGACCTAGGCATTGTAAATGGTTGCAGGAAAACTCTGAAGTACAATGAATGGCAGCAACTTCAATCATCAAGCTACAAATACCAATGGAAAGATAACCACTAACAAGAAAACACAGATGGAGAAAGCCGCAAACAGTAAAAGTTTTAAAAAAGGTAACTGCTGATTACGGGAAACACTCATCACCCACATAAAATATTATTTAGAACCAATACGAATGGTGTGGATGTCGCTTTGAAGAGTATGTGCACAGGTTGCAGACTTCATTCGATGTCGTGCCTACTTGGCTCACGGCATTGTCTGCTTTGCTCAGTCTGCTCGAGTTCCCAAGGATCCCTTACAGAGCTAGTGTTCATCACTGGACTTAATATTTGTCCATCTTCAGTCTTGTCTGAAGTAATCACATTGGTCATGAGGGGTTAAAGGACTTGGTATTAAAATCTAATCACTCAATAGAATTGACCACTTCATCACTTTAAAAAAACAAACTGATCCTACACCAACAAACGACTTGTCCAATCAAGCCTTTGAAAAGATACATGAATATATAAATACACTGACAGTTAAAAAAAAAAAAACACATGGAGCGTTATGCATTCGACGAGGTTAAAACAAGGCACCTGGTACTTCGAATAATGTAAAATAATCTTCATTATGGAAAAGGAAAAATGTTAAAAGTGACAGAACACAACACTACAGCACCTCTTTACATGACGGCTGCTAGACGCATCGAATGTGACATATGCGAAGAGTTGCTGCAGTGACGTGTACGTTTTCAAATTTGTCCTTTGATAATGAAGATAGCTTTTACATTCTTCAAAATAGAAGGTACCTTGTTTTTAACCTCGCATAGCGTGTAGTGCTCACCGTGTTAACTCTTTGAACCTATTTTTTACAACTTGTTGAATGATAACAATGCAAGCAAAACACAAACAAGCAAAAACCATTACATAATGCACAGTTCACTTAAACTAAACGCAAGTTTCATAGCTTTAATTAAGTCGATGCAACTTGCTACAAAACGTTTGCCAAGGAAAAACAAACGATTAAAGATATAACAGAGTGTAATATGTTTGTGCATGTTTTGATTGCATATAGCTGGAAATGCGAACCAACTAGAATGGAATACATTTACTGGCTGCATAACCTAGGCATGCATTTATACCGTTATTATACGGCATTTATTTCTGTATATGGCAGCAAGCAAGTTCACTTGTTCACCGATTTCATTACAATGCTTGATCAACATAACGTGTTGTATACCATTACTAGTACATGGCATCGTAGGCGTATATCAGCACACCCTTCCAACAACGTAAAAAGATCACCCAAAGATGTATAAACGTTGAAATACAAGCATTAATTTGTTCAATGACATGTGAACACATGGGGTGTAATGAACTGGCTGACAGTGCTAGACGAGGTGGCGCTTGGAACAAATAATGGTTTGGTGTGGGTTCCAGGGACTGTTAATGGGGTCTGACAACTTCTTCCATTCACGCTCCTTTGGTTTATACATATATAAGGCCATATTTCCATCCCTAACAAAGAAAAAGTCTGCTTCTGGGGAACACGTCCCATGACTCCACATTCCGTACAATGCATCAGGACCGCCGGTAAACTTTTTAACTTGCCATCTTCCAGTCGATGGGTCGTAGATGTGAAATACCTTACTGTGCCAAGTTTTCGCCAAATATAACATACCACTGTAGGCTGCAACACTAGGAATAAGATGCTCTTGGTGCCCAGTCGATATCTGAGTCCACTGTTCGGAAACGGGACAATATTTCTCAACCGCAGTGGTGTTTTGACTTATCACGTACAAACAGTCTTTCAACGCAGCTATCAACGGTTGAACATGAGCTTCGTTGGTAGATGAAGAAGTTATACCAGACTCCTGGCTATCTGGATTGAACGTTTGAACCAAACGAAGCGGTATGCCGTGAGAGTTTATTCCACCAACAATGTAAATTATACCATTGAGCGACTGAGCACCTGACTTGTAAGATGTTGACTTTAGTTTTGAAATTTTTAAGATAACATTAGAAGTCACCGAATATTTAATAATTGATGAGCTTGATGCCGGAGGGTCATCAGCACCCCCAATGAAGTACATATAGCCATTACATTCGGACATCGCCATTCCTTGTGTCAATGAAAAAGGAAGATCTTTGGGTTCGGACCACTTCTGTTCTCCAAAATTGTATGTCGTAATGGTGCTTTCTACTTGGTTTCTTCCACAACACAAGAGTCTAGTTTCTGATAGCAAGGCAACTCCTGGAGAAACTTCCGAGTCCGACAGGCGTGCTACTGCAACAGAAGCAAACATCTGAAACAAATAACACACACAAAAAATTTTAAAACAGGGATCGTGACTTTCTTGACACAGGTTAGGGCTCAGGTTGGGGCAGAAAGGGAGAACAAACCTCAGTCAATGGCACATTTATGCTTGTTGAGGCCGTAAACCACATTATGGAGTCGACATAAAGCACAGAAGACACCAGAGGTGGCTGGTTGCATACCAGGGATGCGTTGAAGGGTACCCTAGGGTTACAAGCTGGCTTCCCCAGTCACAGACTCCATGAATGCATTGAAGGACACGGACCGGGGGGGGGGGGGGGGGGGGTGAAAGAATTCAGGGGAGATGGAACGTCCAGTGGCTGAGGATGCCGGACGAGAGAAGTTACTTGGATGGATAAGGAGGGACATGCGGGTCGTCGCACCATTTCCAGGGAACAGATGGGCCTTGTCAATGACCAGTCCTTGATGAGAGAAAGGGTCTTTTAAAAAGAAACTTGACCATGTCACGATTGGTGGTGACCAATCATTGAAGAAGAGTGAATCCTTGATGAAATAGACGACGTTGGTGTTCGTGATGACAAGTCTTGTAAAGAAGAATGACAAAGAGACCGAGTTCATTGTAAGAAAGCTGTTGTTTTTTTTTTTTTGCGTTTTGATTTTTTGAGGTCTGGTGATCATAACTTTTTTAAAACAACATATGACCTTAAAAAAGTTATGATCACCAACAATTTTTGATGTGATTTGTGGAGGTTCCGAAAGAACGGTGATGAAAATCAACGCACATACTG
The DNA here is from genome assembly GCA_023313725.1 of Lithobius niger. Taxonomy (NCBI): domain Eukaryota; kingdom Metazoa; phylum Arthropoda; class Chilopoda; order Lithobiomorpha; family Lithobiidae; genus Lithobius; species Lithobius niger. The sequence continues at coordinate 96,415 of JAHWFP010148364.1, forward strand.
TCACTTGACCCTACAAATTCAAGTCAAATAAGGGGCCAGGTGCAGTGGGAACAGGGGCGTAGCTCTCGTCAGGAAAGCAGATTATCTGGGTGATGCGAAGGAAGTAGCATGAGGTCAATGACTTTGGAAAGCTGGTAAATTAGAAGTGTGTGTGCCAGACTTGTATTTGGTTTGATGAAAGAAGCAAAAGCATTTGAGTGTCAGGAATGACGAAGTAAACAGTGTCTTGAAGGGTGATGTGTTCAAAACTGACGAAAGGGTGTTGAGGAAAACGCTGAGCCTCTTCCGAAGGCCATTATCGAAAACAAAAGGAAGGTGTTAAGGATTAAATTCTGGTGCTCAAGTGGAAAGCATAACCTTTGGCGTAAGAATGACAGGTCGAACAAGGTAGTTGCCTGGTTCATTTGAGCATTGTTTGAAGCTCTGATGGGCGGGGCTGAACGAATTGTTGTTGTCAAATTGCCATAGGGATTCTGCTGCAAACTTGTCCGGAGGAAGACTGGTTATTGCTCTTAACCCATTCCTGTGCAAGGGAGTCGATGGCATGAGTTGAAGTGAGACGGAATGGCAAGTGTGAATGACGAAGCTAGTATGGATGCGATGGAAACCAGGTCCAATGGGATGATTAGGGTTCCTTGAGCATTGATGGGAGGAGCTTGTGGATGGTTTTGTTCCAGAGTAGAAAAATAGTGCGGGTCAAATTGTCTCCTTTATGTCGTCGTCCTGTTTGATTTGGCTAGTTGTAGTTGAAGACTTAAAGCGTTGATCATGGTCAAATGTTGGTTGTTTTCTCGTTGTGCTTCATGTTAGCAGTGCAAATATTTTTGGACTGTTCATAGATGTCACATAAGCATACGTGAAATGCTTTAGATTTTTCCTAAGTTTCTTATTCTTGGTTTTAGATAAATGTAGGCCCTTTCCGATTTTTTTCCGTAAGACGAGAGGTCGTTCAACTTCGGAGGTATCCTGGATTCTCTTTCACTTTCGAGGATTTGGAGGAGATGGACAGATGATTGTCGGATTGTACACCTTCAAGACCAAACAGGTTGGCGGATGAAGCTTCAACGACAGTGGGTCGAGTTGGTGGATCGTTAGTTGTGGGATTTTATTGTGGGAGAGAGGCTGAAGGTGATCTTTCGCAGGTTGTGTTTTTGTCTGTTGGTGCCGGACTAACACTGTTGGTGACATGCACTAACGTTAGGGTCCTAATCAGGTTCGACAGTTTCAGAAATGACTTTCAGAGGTGACATGGTCGAAACTTGATTGATTGGTCCTTTCTTGGACTACGTAGATGCAATTCCGACGATGAAGACGAAACGGGTGATTTTGCTGATGATGATGGTAGGAAAAACGGTGATGAAATTTGAGTGGTGTGCTTACTTTCCCTCCTGGGGTGGGCGGAAGCATTATGGTGCGTTCCTTGCATAGCTTTTTAAGTTAATGTTGCTGCATGCGGAGGGTTGCTTCTGCATGCACATTGCTTCTTTTCAATTGCTTTCTAGCTTTTGGGGCTGAGAATCTTGCACATTCAACAAGGATGTCAACAAGGATGTGGGAGAAATTAAAGTGGATTATTTCTAAGAAAGTTGAGAATGTAGGGAAACAGCTGGAAAAACGCCATCACAGAAAGCTGGAAGCACTGGGGTGCCACAAACTGACGTATGAAAAAGCACTCGAAGCAAGGAGCAAGGAGAAAAGTGGAAGCAACGAAAACGTGGTGCAGTATGTCCTAAATATTTCGAAAGTTGAACTTTCTGAAGTGGAAGAAAGCATTTTGAATCAGGATTTAAAATTCATTCCAGTCCCACCTAGAAAGGATGCAAATGTATCGCCAACCTTTTGACTGACATCCAATTGGCAGTTGAAAAGTTCACCTGGGACCCTGATACACGTCACAAACTCCAACAATTGGCAATTAAAAAGAAGTCAAATATAACCCCCAAAATTACCAAGGAAGAATTGAAAGCCTTGCGAGGATTGAGAAATAATTCCCAGCTGGTGATTTGTAAAGCAGATAAAGCAAACCTAACTGTTGTGATGGATGCTACAGAACATCATGCTAAGGTGACAGATGACATCCAGTCATCGGGGATGTACGTTAATTTAGGAGAAGACTTTGGAAACGGGCCGATCATTATCTTTGAGTTTAGTTTGGAGCGCCTATGGAACGAAGGGCACATCGATGAGGAAAAATATGAAAAGCTTCTGCCAAAGAGACCACAACGGCTGCCCCAGCTGTTCTCACTAGTTAAAGTGCATAAGGAAGGACTTCCACTTCGACTCATCACGTCAGCAAAAGGAGGAATGACCCAAAAACTAGACTGGGAGCTCACAGACCGACTAAAGAAATACGTCAAAAACGAAAATCGGCTGAAACACACGGCAGACCTGCTGGAGAGCTTGAGAGATGTTGAGATGGAATGATTCTTTTCACCAAAAAATGTGCACCAAAGTAATTTAATTCTTTCTGTAAGAGTGTCGTTAGAAAATTACTGAATAATTCACAGCAGATATCAGAAACTGAATTATCGGAAAAGAAGAAGAAACCTTAACACTAATAATTCTCTTGTAACAATCTGATTGGGTTAGATTTGTTAGCTCAGATTGTATTCTGGCCTGCATCTGTACTGAACTTTACAAAATTCAGCATGTGATGCATTTTAAACTTTTTAGAAGTAGGAAAAGTAGGACATTTCTTAAAAAGTAGGACAAAAGTAGGACATTCACCAAAAAAGTAGGACAAGTGGAAGGCCTGCGAACAAAACAGGAGACCGTGGGCCAAAACGACCACAGCAGGCGATGGGCTGGCTGATGGCGAGGTATTCAGGGTGGGAGCAGCAGTTGAGGCATCAGTGGGTCTTCCCATCGTGCTTGGAGGACTGACGAAGCGTTGCAACGCAGGGAATCTGTGAACGAAAGAGAAGAGGGAAAAATGAAAGGTGTCCTCATCGTGGAAGTCCAGAGAAAAAAAGATGAAACCTTTTTACACTCTGGTGCCTTATGAGAGGGATGCGCATGCGCACGTCGATTAACAAGCTGGCAGCTACACACAACCATGAAACCTCTAGGGAAAGGTCGCATTCTGGAAAGGAATGCAGACATTTACAAACAATGGATATTTCCGAACGGGATGTAACTAAAAGTTAAAGGATGATTGTCCACTATTCATAGAGAGAAATATACAGCATGATACTGTCTAGCTTGGCAGCTGGTTGAATGATATCACTACTTTCAAAGGCTGACCCTTTTTGGCTAAACAGCCAAACAGCAAAGTAAGTGGAGCCCACTCCATTATGTAGACAGTGGACGCAACCCTTCCCAATGTCCGTCGCAACTTGCCATTTGGCGAGTGAAAATCAACAGTTGGCGACTTGGAATTTAGCCTTATTCGCCAAAGGGCGACTAGCTACGGAGCATGCCACTACGGTACCAGGGTATCTCTGCAACCGTACACGTTAAAAACTAACGGTTTGCGGTGTTATACCCAGATTTATAAATGGATTTTCTGCATTAATACTGGAGTTTAAAGAAAATTGCACAATTTTGTTAATGCATAAATTAGAGAAATCTTGCACCATACAAGACGTTTTTGGTATGCGGTGATTAGAAGTTGTGAAATGCAAGTGCTTTGTAAGGTCTATTGGCCAAGTGGCGACTGCTACTAGATTGACATTCTAAAGGGTTGCAGTGGAAGTGATGATGGCTCTAGTTATCTTTGCATGTTGCACAAGAGAACACAAAAGGGTGCTGGGTATACTATTCAAGATTCATAAAGTGACACTTTGGTTGCAGAGCTTGTGATTCCACATGTAGCCTACAATGAACAAAGGGTCGCTTTATCATCGTCGAATGTCTAGTAGGCCGTTTGAATTCTCTTGTGCGAAAGGCAAAGATGATAAAAGATAAAAAATGTGAGAAGCCGAAAAACAAGGCAGAAACTGGAATTGAGACAACTGTGGCTTACCTACCTCCGGGAGTGACTGATAGGGTCCAGGAAGTTCGAAGCAAGAAGGGAATTGCTAGTTACCTCCCTAATAGCGAAGAACTATGGGCAAAGTTCGGCGACAAAAAGACACTTCTACCAAACCAAGAGTGAAACGTGCGCAAGAGACACAAGGTGACATGCGTGAAGGAGTGTATCATGTCCCATGCTGCGGGGTGCAGTGCCGTTTACAATGGTGAAACAGGTAAGGGAGTAAGAATGAGGCATTGGCAGCCTGAGTGGCACCCGAAATGGAGTGCAAGAAAACGGCACTACACTCCATAGCATGAGCACTGAGCACGAAATTGGATGGAGTAGGACCAAAACACCTATCAAGTCCAATTCAGCGAGGACAGCCACAAACGGTGTTTAGAGTGGTTGCTGGCCAACACCATGCCCTAGATGACATACCTCTTATGAACATACAAGACCCCTCGAATTCAAATGTGATGAACCTTGTAAATTGCTACCATGATGTGCAGCTTCTGATAAGAGTGGGAAGAGACAGGCAGTGGGACCAACGGCACACCAAATATCATAGGCTGCAGAGCCAACCAAACTCAAACGCGATTAAAAGCAAAGGATGTGACCCGAGAAACTCCAAAAAACCCTTGAATTGCCTCGAAAATTCGCAAAGTAGTGACTGCAGCTTTATTTTGATGAGTGTAATGAGTGGAGAACTTTTTCCGATTGAAAGAAATTTTGAGGATGGTATAACCATTTTAATTTTACTAATTTAAAAAAAAAAAACTTAAACTGAAGCCTACGGTGGGCTGCTTGGCTTACATGAGTAAAACTACAGCAAATTAAAATAAAATTATAAAAAAAATAGGCTGCTTCGTCGCTCAAACCACAAGCGGATGTCCCATAAATGTCAACGAACATGAACACCAGTAATTTGATATCTTCATAATCCCTGTGGCAGAATCAGTGGAACGGCCGACGTTACGTCGCAGTACGGCTGGCTGTGCAGCAGTACGATTTGTTCTGCATTTTTTCTTTCATGAGCTTCTTTTTACGATAATTTCGCGAAAAATTGACCGATTTTGACGTTCAAATACACCATTTGAACAGTTTTTTAGAGAGCTTTTGATTGGTGCTGCTCTCAAGACGATGGATCGGGTCGTTCTCAAGTTGTTTAGCAAAAAACAACCGACAAAGGTCTAAAAAAAAGTTCTTGCAAGAAACTTGTTCATGAACCCAAATAAGCCTAACTGACACTTTTGCACAATGCAAAATTCCACCTTCGTCCCTGATCTGTAGACTACTGACACTCACCCTCTCCTTGCAGTCCGTTTTTGTTTGTAAAATGCTTGTCGCAGACCGCCTGAAAATATTCTACTTCTGGGTTCATAATACTCGTCAGTTTGCTCAATAATTCGACACGTCACAAAAAATACAATACAAACCGAAGAACATTTTTATGACGTTATTATTGAACTATCGATTATCATGCCACACGTAGGTCAACAGTAGCGAGATTAGGTGGTCTCGGCGAAGTGAAAGTAAGCGAACTGAAGTTAAATTCGTTTTTACGTTTTGTTCAACAGTAAGATAAACAACTTATGTTTACAAACTAACACCAGAGACCAGCAAACATCCAGACCAGGGGCAAGTATACATCACTTAATCTATGTACCACTGATCTATACCAGCGATGTGTTCGGCTATGCCAAGCATTGCAACGATGTGCTGGGCAGGTGCACTGTTACAGAGTGACACATCATACTAAAGCTTTTCACGAGTAAAGAAAACTGGTGCAACAAAAATGTCGCTAAGTTGCTTCCATCAACAATGACATGTCACTCGACCCTCATTCTCACTTGAAATTCCTGAGTTGCGCTCCCAGGGGAGGAGATGTGCTGTGATGCCTCTTATGCCAAAACAGATCCTTCAACCCCACCAACCTACATCACTAAATTGACAAGTTTCATTTTTCATTCAATATAAAGTTATTCAGCAAACTATTTGAACATCGTATTTACTATTCCCCGTAGCAGAAGTTAAAGGCCGCCGTGGACAAATTTTGGCCAAAGTTTTCACTCCAGGTGACCTTGAACTTGTACACCTAAACAATGTCTCAGTGGTAACTGTAGGAAATAGGAGCGCCATGCGTGATTCACTTCCGGTTTAGGCCAAATAGTTTCACCAAGGAAGAAGCCCTTGGAAAGATTTTTTTTTTTAATACTATTCATGAAGACCACAACCATTGTTTGCCACTGCCCCCAAAATCCTGAAGGCAAGTAAAATTCCTCCTGGATCACGTTTTCACAGTTAAATGTACAATCGGCTTTAAATAAGCTTACGTCGAGTTTTTCCTCTGGCCCCGATGGGCTGACTGCTGCGCTCTTTAAAAAACACGTTTCTCCAGAAATTTTAATTGTTACCCACTCTCAAATTATTTCCTTTGTTGTTTAATCAAGGAAAACTCCCAGAAATTTGGAGTAGGTCAATAGTGGTGCCTGTTTACAAGAAGGGGTCACCATCGGACCCACAAAATTACAGACCCATATCCCCGACATGCGTGGCCTGTACGGTAATGGAATCTATTATTAGGGACGCAGTGCAGGCTTACCTGGAAAAATTCTCTATTATTCAAACCGACCAGTTTGGTTCTTTTTGGTGCTGGATCACTGGACGGCTGCGCCTTATATTGATATTCCATGCAACACCATATACGCTACTTCGATTTTAAAAAGGGTTTTGAGTTGGTGGTAATTCAAAAGCTTCTTCTAAAGGCGAGTAGCTATGGAATTAGTGGTCAGCTTTGGGAGTGGATTGCTGCTTTTCTTATAACTGCACACATCAGGTGATTGTCGGCCATACACTGTCTTCAAGTACGGTTGTTTCTAGTACAGTGCCACAGGGAGCTGTATTGGGTCCCTTGCTCTTCATTATCTATCTAAACGACTTATGTCTTGAAAATCCATCTACCTTCGGCTTTAAGTTAGCGGATGACATTAAAATTGCTGCTCAGGTATCTCTATGGAACTTAAGGATCACTCGTTGGACGTTGTCCTTTGGTCGCAAACCTTGCAATTACCTCTCTCCATCCCGAAGTCTATTTACTTCCATGCGGGATACCATAACATGAGTTGTAATTACTGTATGAGCGGAAATTTTCTCCCGTCGGCATGTGAAATTAGGGACCTAATTCTCAAAGATCTTTTAGTCATCTTTGCACTGTCAGAAAATTAGTGCTTTGGCATTTCGTCGTTTGGCAGTCGTAAAAATAACTATTTTACATCTGGAAAGTCAGATATCAAGTCCTGGGCATTCAAAGTGTTTGTGCGCCCACTCCTTGAACTCGTTAAAGATATCAATCTTGTTGAATCAGTCCACAGAAGGTTTACAAAGGGCCTTCCAGGACTGCACGAAGTAAATCCTATTACAAGGGCGAAACGATTCAACTGTGGGTCTGGAGTCGCTTGAACTCCACCAACTCAGATTTGATCTCATACTAACATACAAGATTTTGCATGGTCCAATTTCTGTGGATCTGCCGTATCTCGATCTTGCACCTCGTATTTTTGGGGCATCCATTATCAGGGTTCACATCTATTATGTAGATAATTTTTTTTCGCTTTACGAGTTATCCCTGCTTGGAATGCCCTTAGCTTAGACACCGTGTCCCCAGAAGCATAATTTTCCTCTACTGTCTGGACTCCAATTGATGGGGGGAAATTATCTGCAGCTAATCTGTTTTTACATATGGTTACCAACATATTTATTAGTTTTTACTGAGAAGCATAATTTTCCGCTACTGCCTGGACACCAATTGATGGGGGGAAATTATCTGCAGCTAATCCGTTTTTACATATGGTTACCAACATATTTATTAGTTTTTACTGAATAACTTTTCACTGCTTTATCCTATTGATCTGGCTCTTCATCAACGGAAAGGTTTCGTCGAGACGATTAAAATGGTGTATTGGAATGTCAAATCGACCAAAAAAAGGGGAAAAGGCAGTCATTTGGTCAAAACGGCATGTTTTGTCTGCGACTGTGCCAGATTATCTGCAACATAGTCGCACGTCGCACCCCTTTCTACCTCGGGGACCGTGTGTATGACCACGGTCAATGGCTAAAGCAGAAACTTTCGTCTTACCTAAAGCGACCAATTTAAAGGTTAACCCTCCCACCCCTGTTGTAACGGTAGCAGCGGCTCACAACCCTTCTGTTTGCCATCCGTATATTTGTGGTGAATTCTATTATTATCATTATTATCCATCTGGCCGTACATTGACATGCTGATAGCAGGACGTGCTTTGACGTCAGCAAGAAACAACATACACAGTGGCCATATTATGTCACGTTACGAAGCCGAACGAAAGACATACCGACTTCTGAAGTAAATTAACCAAAGACAAGACTGGATCACATACTAAGAAGAATACAGCGATCCGAGTGGCGTGAGTCAACCATTGCCATATTGTGCAATACATCGACAGTGCAGATTGGCTGCCGTAAACAGGCCAGAATGTTGATGCCATCTATTCTATAAGGTAAGCATCTATGGGCCCTTATGCTATTAAGTCCTCCCTGAACTATCTAATTACTAGCCTATAACGTATATTTCCTCCCACACTATGTTCCTTAATGTGTGCCAACTCTGCACATAAGACAACCTACATGATTTTTAACGTCTCAGATTTGCCCACACATTAGTTACGGGCCCAATGGCTATTAGGAATGGCACAATGAGTTAGGCCAAGTACTGTTAACACTTGAAGAAAATGCAGAGGCATAATTTTGTGAAAGGTTTGGAATATAAGTTTATAACCCAACCCGAAGAATTATGAGAAGCGTCCTGATTGCCATCATACATATAATATGCCAGCAACACCGGACGCGAGTGACGCGACGCCCAGCAACAGCACCAACAGGCGAGAACTACGCAAACACGCAACGCTTCGTCAAGACGCAACGCCTACGTCACGACTCGCCGAGATGAGCAGCGCCAGCAACGAGTAAGCCAACCTCATCTACCGTCGCTAAACGGCATAGAAGGGATAACCAAGGTCATATAGCAGTGCCAAAAATATGTACGCGTCAATAGAGGAAGAGTTGGGAAGGTGAGCACCGAGAGCCCTTTGGCTGTTTAGCCTTTTTTCCCCAAACCTAATCCCAATTTCAGTCGAGTTTCTTGCTCTCCCAATTGTGCTATTTTGATGTTGAAACCAGGGAATGGTTAGGGTTTCCTTTGGTGGGTTTTTTCTTTTCAGGGTTTTTGTTAGCCCAACTTTACGTTTCTTTCTCGGGCACTTTTTTTAGGCCCTTTTTAGAGTTTTTTTTTTTTTTTTAGGACGGAGGGTGAAACCTGGGTTAGCTGTGCAATGGTTAACGGGCTTGAAGTTCTGTTTTCGTTAGGCCTAACGTCTCGGATCCTTTTCAAATTTAATAAGAGGATATATGTTGACCTTGGGAGTTAGTTTTTCGGGTTTTGGGCGTTAACCCCGTTTTTAGGCGTATTTCAATTTTACTATTCAGTAAAAATTCTGGCTCATAGAAGCCTTTTCAATTTTCAATGTTGTGCATAAAAACAATATTTTCTGTGCCTCTCCCCCCCCCTATAATCAACTTATTAACACTAGGACCCGTCATTTTTGACGGGGTTTCAGCTAGTTTAACAAGAATATCACAAAAAAAAAAAGAGCCACACGCAAGCTACAATATTGATCCACAGTGACGTGTGCTGTCCACTCCACGTGAAGACAAGATGTAGTTATGCTTATTTCAACTCTTTCATAAATGATTTCTTGAGAAAGGCAACAATTTATCTAATGAAGAAAAAAAGCGAAGCTTTTGAGTGATTTAAAGTACATAAAGCAAGAGTAGAAAATAAATTTGGACTCAAGATTTAAAAGTCCTAAAGATGGCTAACGGCAGAGAATACTGTGAAGAGGCTTTTGAAGATTTCCGTCTGGCAAATGGGATCAAACACCAGAAAACCACTTTAAAAACGTTTACTCATACTTGAAATTTAAAAAGCCCTCTAATACGATGCTCAATTTACACAAAATTTCAAAGTGCAAGATATAAACAATCTTGGTTGGTGGATGTTAAATAGTCAGCCGACTATTTTCATCAGGCGTCTTCTACTCGCGTCTCTTGTTGTCTGCTCATGTGTTTTTAAAAAACGGCAGTTTTAGCGTGCCCTACTGTACCTGGAAGCAAAGTCTTAGCGTGGCCTACTGCACTTCGAGGCCGAGTCTTAGAGCGGCTTACTGTATTCAGTGGGTCCGTTCTCCACTTTTTTCTCAGACTTGCACACTATTCTTTTCGCAGGAGAAACTGAATGGCACAGTTTGAAGGTCCCTGGATATTCATCAGCACGGCCTTCTCTCAGGTCATCAAACCCACCATGCAGCTTCTCCTGCGAAAAAAATTGTATGCGAGAGTCGGAGAAAAAAGTACAAAATGGACTCACCGAATGCAGTAGGCTAAGCTAGGACTTGTCCTCCAAGTACAGTTGGCTACGCGAAAAACCGCAGTTTTTGAAAAAAACAAGAGCAGATGAAAAGAGACACGAGTAGAAGACGCCTGATGGAGACAGTCGGCTGAGTATCCTGCAGATTCTGACTATCAAAAATTGGCCAAGATTGTTAACATCTTGAACTTTGAAAGTTGGCGCAAACTGTGCATTGTATTAGAACCCCCCACACGTATTACACCACAAGAAAATGGAACGTCCAAACGGTATAACGTACCCTGCTGAATTTAACCCACACAATGTAAGTTGGGGCAGGGGTGAAAGACAAAACATTGTGGGGTGAAGCTTCGAGGATGGCATGCTATTTACGGAATGCTTATGCGAGTCCAACGCTTTAGAAAACTCCACAGGAACTATGGTTGGGCAAAACTCCATCAGTAATACACCTCTACAGTTTTGGCACTAAAGCTTTTGTCGGAGTTCCATCACAGATGAGATAGGGAAAGTTGGAAAACAGCGTAAGTGTAGGCTACCTGGTGGGCAATACGCTAAACAACAAAGGTTATCATATGGTTACCTGAAGAGGATAAGATAATCAAATCTAGAGAGGCTAGATTTGAAAGGAATACAGGGTTGAAGAACTGCAATAGCAGTATCACAGAATTGATTGCCTATTCAAAATCTTCAACGATTCCCAGGCAACATGAACACGGGGGTTAGAAGAAGAAGGTGAGGATACCACAGGTTGTTTATCCTCTATAAATAGTAATTGCTGAGGCGACAGGTCAGGGACAATGACCTGAAGAAGACGACTACAACTGGTTTAATGACAAACCAGTAGTAGCACCAGCAGGGCACTTAATGGATCACCAGTACCGGAAGCGATACTCCAGAAGAGGCACCAGCTCCACAGCCGGAGATCACCAGTACCGGACGTGGTACATCCAGAAGAGGCACCAGCTCCACAGC
>JAHWFP010148365.1:0-24674 GCA_023313725.1 Lithobius niger
TTCTACTCTTCCTACGAGTAGCCGGATTATTATTATAATGCAACTCTAATGCGTCACACGATTTATGTAAAGTCTGTACATGGAAAGGCTTATGTGATTTTGCATAACCTAGACGATTTTCGAAGTACATTGGATGGTCTTTTGCACAAAAACGACGGAAACTTCTTAAAGTTAAACCTCTCCTTCGTTTGCCGAAGAAGCAGGGGCATACACAGATATTTGATTAGGAAGCGGCTAAGAAATTTTAAATGAGGTTTGAGAATATCTAGTAAAGATTCTCAAGAGAGATTCCCTTTGTGGATTTGCGGCTACTTTAGTTTGAGGAATTTCAGCAGTTGCGAAATTTCTAAAAAAAAGCACTTTTGAGATTTTTGAATTTAGCTGCAAATGCTTATTTTTTTCAATTTTGACGTATGTTTTTTTTTTTGAGTGGAAAGGGGGAACTGGGGTTGCTCACTGAAATGTGGTTGCTAAGCAATACTGTTGCATCAACCATAATGGTAGGTTCTTCGAGAAGGCAAAAAAAAATTATGTTGATTCTTTTAGTCTTTACCTTCTGGAGGGGGCAAGTAAAACCTTCCCCCCCCCCCCTCTTGGGCTGTCGAGCTGAAAAGCAACTAACTACCAACTGAAAGCGATTATTTGTAGTTGATTCTTATTCAGCTGTGACGGACCAAGAGGGGAAAAAAGGCGTTAAGGCACGTTTACGCAACGACTCGACTTCGCAATCTCGCAGCTAGAATTTCAACGCGATGGCAAATGTGTCGTTGCCATGGCAACAACGCTATACGACATCATTTGAGTAAATGCTGGCAGTCGGGTAATCCGTTACAATAAGATAAAGAATTCCTCCTGCGAAACGATTTTCCCAATTTCTTCTGAACTTGCATATTGACTGGTTTCGCTGCGAGCCGGCAGAGCTAAAACAGCCGCCATGTTGGAATTTCAGATGATTTCTAGTTTCTAGCTGCGAGAATGGAAAAGCGAGTCGTTGCTTAAACGCGCCCCTAATTGCCTCCTCCAGAAGGTAAAGGCTAAAAAAAACATCAACATACCTGAATGCAACATAATTTTTTAGCCTCTCATTTTCCCGAAATACCTACCATTATGGTTGTAAAAACAGTATTGCTTAGTATTGGTTAGCAATAACAACTTTCAGTTAATATTTGTTGCTACGAATCATGAATGTGCGTTTGGTTGTTTAATTAAAGGGAGAAATACACTTTGCAATTTTGGTCCAATTTGTTAAAAATTTTGAAATTGCCTAAGCTACACATTGTTAACCTTATAATATCAAATAAGAGTTTTATATCAATTTCCAAATTAATCTACGGGGTGTAATGCAATAGGTCCAAAAGGTTGTTTTGCTACATTTTATAGTATACCGAGGTAATGTTAATAAGAATACGGGTATTGTGTTGCAACACTTCTGGTGAAATTTTTGGAATGTTGCAAGATGAACTATTAAAAGTTCTTGATAAGAAGGTACTCAAGGTAAATTTCATACGTTCACTAAAATAGAATGTTGGTTTTGGTAACAAACTATTTAAAATAGATAAGAAATGTTTGCCATTTTTTGCCCCTCGTACACATTATCTTAAGTTTACCCAAGCTTTACACTTTTTTCCAGTCATATTAGAGAGCTTCAGACAATTGATTTCTAAATACAGGGGTGCGTGTGACCATAATCGTGGAGTGCGTGTTAGTATGCTGTGCTCAAGCCAGATTGCACTGCTATATTGCCGGGAACAGATTTCGAAACAAGCCTAACAGACCCGTGCCTATAGCGAAATTTTGTTAGCAGCATTACGACGCCCACAAAATAACTACAAAAATGGCGTAGTGATTTACAACATATGTGTAACCCTAACACCCCATTGTAAGGACAACGATGGTCTTCTAATGACGTATTATCAGTTTTAAAACACAACGTCTACAAACGCTACATCTAAGATCAATCTCCCCACGACACATTTTGTAGTTATCTACGGAATATAGGTGTTTTAAACCCAAAATTTTAAAAGACTGTAAATTAAAACGCGTGTAGGTTTTGTAAACCAAAACGTCTACTGTCGTTAACCAAGAGTGTTCTAAACGCCTTTAGAATACCTATATTGCATAGCTACAGAAGGCTACAAAAATGCCTTTAGATGTGTAACCAAAACGTCTATAGATATTGTAAACATAACGTCTAAAACATCTACCAAGGCAGAATAACGTCAAAATTGTAATTAAAAGTCAACGTTTTGCTGAACAAACAACGTTAAAGATACCTCTTTAGGTTTAATATTTTTGCTTTTGTCTGTATTTGAGAGGATTTTCAATCTCTCGATGAGTATGCTATCGAATAACTGTGGTGATATCCCCAATTTGGTAAACGACAACCGTGCCTTCGTTTAATTTTTTATTCAACAGATTTTTATTAATAATTCTTATCAATACCACACGAAAATTTCTGCCAATTAGTTTTGTAGCCAGGATATTTTTTATTCGTAGATTTCAAACAATTTAAAATTCAAAATACAAGACTTTGCAACAATGGTCCCATTTTTCGTATTGTAAGCTGTGACTGGATATCGGAAAAAATCTTGCTTATTTTTTTATTTCTTCAAGAACTGTTGCTGAATAGTCTACGTAAAACAGAAATTCAGTTTAGCCTTATAGGTAAGCTGAACCTCTACAGAACGCTGTACTGTGGCTATTAGATTAACGCTCAATAACTCTTTAAGTTCTTTAATGATGTGTATCAATATCAGCAAATGTTTGCTTGGTTTTAAAATGGTTCTGTCGGTAGAAGAAATTGTTAAAAAAAAAAAGCATCCAAGCAATCCGAATGCCACTCCAAATACACATCGGCGTTTGAAAATGATGTTTCAAACACATCCGTTTCCGTTTTGAAACATCCTTTCATTCAGGTGGACTGAACAATGTTCTAATTCTTCATTCTAATTGATCATAAAATTGCTATTTGAGCTTGTTTGCTGACTTACCACTCCGTATCCTCTCTTACTAACTCATCAAAATTACTAAGGAAAGTTGAAATTGATGTTCTAAAACACAACATACATTTGGTGGGTGTTGAAAACTTAACGACTATAGGTTGCAAAATTCAACGTCTGTTGCAGTAGTAGTGCAAAATGCAACGTCCATAGGTGTAAAACAACGTAAATCAAAGGTGTTATAAAACTCAAAGTATGACTACAAGATGTGTTGAAAAAAAAGTAATAAATAGGCCTTGTAAATCACATCATCTATTTTTGCAATGTGTTTTTCTCCTACTAAATACTATAATTTTTACACACCCAAAACGTATTGATATTACACAAAAACACATACAGAAACGCAGAAATGTTTTTTTCAATGTTTTAAACTAACCATCATTAAATATACGTGCGAAATTGTTTTAATAATACACAAACCAGGAAAGATCTTTTCACCAGTAATTATAATTTGATTTTAACGTTGCTTCGAATAAATGTTAAACCATACAATTATCTTTATTTACAATTTTAAATAAATAATGGAACACACGGAAACATTTTATGGACACAACGTAAAACTGGTTTTATAATTCTGTTTTTTTTTTTAACGACAATTGTAGTCGTTACTCCACTTCGTGACATACGGTTAGTGTAGTTGAAACGCATAATCGAATCGTTAACTCCCCCCTTTATGCCTAAAGGAATAAAATGGAAATCTTCACTTTTCTAGACGACGAGTACCACATCACTGTTGTTGAGGAAGGCACAAAAATAAAATAAACGGTTATCTCTAGCCGACTACCACGACGATCAACCTGATAATAACAATAAAGTTTTAAGGTTTAGATCTTGCAGCTTAACCACGAGCATTATCTCGAACTATTTGGGCAGGACGGCAAGAATTATCTTTCTCCCTGCAGACAAAAGTTGACAAGAGAGGAGGTGTGGATAATAATCACGCACGGCGTATTATCGCAACCACAGCCAACTCATTAATTTCCGCCGTTAATTTTTTTACCCACGGTTTAACGACGGTGCATAAACATGACAATAAACGGCCGTCGTTATGCGAAATCAATGGTTCTTTCACCGACTACGAGCTTAAATTACTAGATGCACTATGCAATCTGCCCTGCTAACATGACAAAGGGAAGCGGGGAAATTTCAAAGCAAAATTCAATTCATGCCTGCGGGAAATGAATTCGTGTTATTAGTTATTTACGGCTTATGTGTTCCACATGCCTTCATCATGTTTATTTCTCCTAAATCCAACTCATCAACCATTGTGTTGACATACCCTGTGTTATATGCATGCCTTAACATGGAAATAGTGGAACTTAATTTCGCTGCAGTTACCTCACGAACTATAGATGAGCACCACTTGCACTTTTGTTTCGTTTGCACTATTTCTTTTTGATGATTTCAGTGCTTAAAATACGCTGTCATAAATGCGTTTGTTTACTTGTATTAGCGATGCAGTAAGACTGCAGGTATGCGGCAATAAATAATGGAATGCAGAGAAGCCAACCTTCAAAATTGAAAAATATTTAAAAAATAAATATGTAAAGAAAATTCATAAAGCAGAAGATATTCCAACAACCTGACCTAGGTTAAAGCTGTGTTAAACTATAGCAGCCTGAGCGTAAAACAAGAGGTTGAGCATTCTACTGCAAAAGTTAAAATGGCTTTAGTGAGGACATTAATTTGGAAAAACTCAGTCAACACAAGAGCCGTGCGGTGTCCCACTGATGATTTTTGTCAATTAATTATTTACTGTAGCCTTTTTTTTTTTTAGAAATTGTTCTTTCATGATGGTAACAAGTATGTGAGATGAGACATCATAGTTTAACTGTTTAACTTTAATGGCAAATTCAATTTTCAATCTTCTTCAATTTTCGTATTAAGCAGAACTGATGGATATGGGTTGCTGGGAGATAAGATCAGCCAATACGAGAGTGTGACTTGTTGAGACCGACCTACGAGTCAGAATATTCGTTTAGAAATAATATTTATATTTTATTGATCAGGTCTGTGTCTTCTGTGTAGGAAATGCTGATATGGTGTTAGTTTTAGGTCAAACTAAAATGAATTCATGAGAAACAGATCGTTTGCCAAGTTATTGTACACTTTAAGTTCGTTTAGTTCTGGCACCAAAAATCTTAGGAAGTATTCCCACAAATTTTGAATGAAAGAAGAATGAAGTTCGGTAGATGTTTTGATGCAAAGGCGATTTTTGGTCATAATACGCTTGTTTCAAAAGAGCCGGATAACTTCGCAGCGTTTTTGTAAACTCCTTCAATGTTAACAGGATCATCACAAATCAGATTACCCTATCTACTTAATTCAATTTGTTTCAAACCGTAGAAGAAAGTAGTTAACTTGTACTTTTCCAAAAATTAATAACGGAATTCTGAAATAAGACACAATTTGTCGGAATCATATGATCGCAAGACAGGCTTGGTCTTGTTCTTAACTCATTAGGGTAAATCAGTACGTGAGTTGCAGTGAACTGTGCATTTTGGCATAATTCCCAAATGCTCGATAAAGGTAAATAGTGATCAAGGTACTAATTAAGAAAACTGAATTGTTGTCGGCTTACTCCAAAGTGAATTTCAGAAAAGGATGGAAATAACTTTTATGTTACGATATGATTAGTAATGACTTAGTTATAGAGGATGATACATAAAAAACTGACGAACCAAGATTTTCTAGGTCCAACTTATCTAGTTAGCACCCCCCCCCCCCCTCAGAACCAGGTGAGGACAGTAATCTTCCCGTTCCATTGGATTTTATTTCTGTCCTATCCTGATTCTGACGGGTGCTAATTTAAAAAATGTTGGGTCGACATTTTTTTGTGGACCACCCTGTACATAAAATTTTTTTAAGTTACAGTCTTGTTTAAGAATTATTAAGTCATCAAAGCTTGCAAGCATGTTTGGTATCTTTTAGTTTAGCATCCAATAGCTAGCCAAGATCCTTAAATACAAGTATTTACTTTGATGAAAGGGTTCTTGAATAAAAAGGGGTCATAAAATAACGGTGTTTATGACAGCACTATCCCAGAAAACAATAAATTATGCAGGAATAGTAATATTATAGGATGTTCATCTTAAAACCACATAGCTAAAAACCCATGTCACATGCATTTGTAACATTACTTCTAATAAGTCGGGCAAGCAACACACAATAAATTCTTGTAGGAACTCGCGTAAATCATAGCGCTTTGTTATAAAAACAGTGAATTTAAATCACCTAAAACTATTGTTATCTTATTGCTTACCATCTTCGTTAGTCCGACAATAGACTGGGATACTAGCTGTACCATCCCCCATCCGTGTAAAAGCCAAAACTTGAATGCTGTAGTTGGTGTATCTTTCAAGATTGTGAAGGTTTGTTTTGGTCGCAACAGGCTGTACAACAGAGACCTCTGGAACACTGTAATCTTAAAAAAAATTAGAATTATTAGTGCTGCACAATAGCCTATGAGATACACAAAGACTGTTAATTTGTAATCCAGATTCCAAAATGTTTCCTAGAAGACATATACTGCAGGTCAGATGGAGCGAAGTAATTTTATTTATTTTTTAAAGCTTAAATATGAATAAGCCAACCAAAGTAACTTGTACACGAACAACGGCCCATTACGTAATTTGGGATCAATTTATTTTTTATTGTAAGTTTCTTGCAGTTTAATGTTGTCTGAAGGAAACTATGCTCATGTAGACGATCCAACTTAATTTTTGCCTTGCTAGACATATAGAAGGAAAGAGATATGTAGTGGTGGTGCAGATGCGGGATCCGAATCGAGAAGCCGACAATTATCACAAGGGGATCGAGAGAATGTCCAGAATAGGCCAAAATAAACCCCGTAGGTTTGATTTGTCAGGACCTCTGATGGAGTATCCGGTCGGATCCTTCAGACAAATATGTTGAGCTTTGCAACCACTCAGCCCACAAAAAAAGGTTCTTTTGTTTCTTAGTTATGCTATGCCTAAAAGAAGTAATGTCCACTCAATCAAGGGTGGTAGGCACGTCCCTCCCCCTTATTTATATGGTAAATAACCGTAACCTGAAGATAACTCATGAAAAAAACAGTGGCTGTTCGAGTGTCGCAAAGTGTATTTACCGGTTGTAACTAATTTTTTACATGTTGATTTTCTTTTAGACCTCTATAGGTAAAGTCCACAAAACACTGTCTACCTTTATTTATATCTACCATTGAAATACTTATTTCTGCCACGAAAAGGTAAGGTTGACAACAGATGTAGCAGGTGTAGTATTTCAAAATCTTTACAATAATATCGGAGACCGGCTAAAAGGAAAAGGAAAGCCTAAAGAAAGCCTAAAGGAAAACCACTTCTCCCCTCCTCGCACCCGCATTAAAAATGCACTCTCCCACTCTACGTGCAGTCAAAACGGAGCCAGGCATGAATGGTCGATCAATCTGACAAGTCTTCGGGAAGAGTGCCGGGAAAATGTCCCGGGAAATGTGTCCCGGGAAATGTGACCGGCCCTGTACAAAGCACGGGCTTCCTCTAGTAACATTATAAAATTTTATTTGTCTCATTATGGGCAAATTTGACATTGTCCAAGCTTCTTACACCATCATAATCATTAATTGCACCTTATGCTAAATGAGGTATGCCATAATAACTACGGTCCTGATTCTTAATAAAGAGACCCCTCTTTAGTTTGTTACAAGATATGTTGCGATTCCGGATGGCTAGGTCAGTTTTAAAGATCAGTTCTTTCAATCAAACTGTTATAAAACAAGAAATTAATGTGTGATTCACAGTTTTCTCTTCCTTGCCATGGTTTCTTTCAAAGAGTGCGTGTCATGTTTGACCAAAACCAATACAAAAATCAAACCCAATACAAAGTCTAATTACGTAATGCGAGTTTGGTGAAGGCTACAAATGAAAACAAAGCTGGAAACCAAAAATATGCGACTTTCCCTTACATAACTGGCATAACAGCTTCAACACCCTCCCACTGCATAAATTTACGTTGTAAATAATGTAAAGCTATGCCAACAGCAAATACAAACAAGATAAACAATGACGCACAGTTGGCCATATTTATTCACTTACTTAATACCAGTTCGTTAGTGTTTAAGGATACTACGATACACTACTTTTTGAATGTGTTTTTTGCTGCTGATTTATTTCCGATGTACCTGACACAATACCCAATCGGACTATTGAAAAATTGTATTACTCCAGTATAGGTCAAGGCTTTTTCCAATATTAAATTACCAAAAGAAAGTAAAACACGAAAGAACGATTTTTGTTGCTGTGTCACTGTTTTTAATAGCAAATCCGCCGAACCACTTGAAGCTCAACTTGTGATTTTCAACGTAAATTTTCGCAGTTAAAATTAGCAGGTTTTTACGCAGTCTGAACAACTAGAATGTTAACCAAGAATTATTCAGTTCGGATTGATATAACAATTAACTGAAAAGTTTAAATACTTTTCAGTAAAAGTAAAGAGAAATTATTATTATTTTTTGCCTTAATCGCTAATTGGCATTGTTGTTTCGATAGAAGTTTAACTTATGTTGTTAACACGATCATTAACAACATAAGTTAAACTTCTATCAAAACAACATCTCTCGTATGTGGTATGCTTTGTTGATGACACATAGAAAGTTATGATCCTTATTTACTTACTAGTTATTTGCCCTTCAAATATACTCGTGTATTTAATTACCAGTAGTTTATCCTTCAAAAATAACGAAAAATTATAATAGTGTACATTGTCCATGAGTATCGTTTGTTATTTTGACTATCTTGTATGAAAGCTGAATTCATTTAAAATAACAAACTTTACTGTTTAAAATTATTATCAGCACTGCTTCCTAATCCTATTTGTAGTCTTCCAAATATTGGCACACCTATTTAAGTCACTATTAATGTGAATTTGATATTGAAAAATGTGTTCAACCTGTTGCCTGGTATTTTAATTAATTAACAAACCGTTTTCCAGTTTGATTGAAATTATAATGTTGTAAATACTTCCCAAGAGTAGTTTTTATTAAATTTCGATTGTGTGGTATCAATGCTTAACTTCATGTAAACTTAACATTTTTTTTTTTTTCAATATTGGTTTAATACCACTGCCTAAAGTTGTTAAAAGTGCCGCAGTCTTCAAACCACCAACGTGACTTCGGTAATGAAAAATTCGTTCAACTTGTTGCCTGTAAATAATTAACAAACCTGTTCACAGTTAACTAAAACAATTCGTGTCGTTCGTGAGACGTGCTTTTGATTTTTTGTTAAACGATTTCTATGTTATGAGATGTGGATTACATCCGTCGGCTAGAACAGAGTTGAATTAATTCACCTAGAGTAATCCGTAGCCTAAATCTATAACGTAATTCTTTAAACATAAAATTAAAACTAGCACCTGAACAAAGAATGCTGCAGCTTACTGTGAAAAAATAAATACTGCATGTCACACAACAACCTATTTTGGCACTGAACAAATTATTGTGACAGACACATGTAGTGGGAAAAAGTTTGGACACAGATAGTATTATCGATAAATCTGGGCGAAATCAAATGAGTGCAAGGTCAGTGACCTTGATATCCATCACCAAGATCAACACGTTACGGCGCTGGTACAAGTTTGAAAGTAGCAGAGAATTATGTAATACTATTGATAACAATAATGCAAATGTATGTGTATAAATCTACACATCTATATACATATACATATATGTATATGAATTGATGAATACACTGTCAATATTATAGACAAAATAAAATCCTTATAAAACCTAAACAGCAAGCACAACTGTCAGGTAGTGAAGCAATTCACTGTCACTTCGCTACCGTGCTTGACATGTTGCGTTACTTTACATCTATGTAATTATGTCCATAACATTAGCATTTATTCAACCATTTACATTCTAATTTTGGGGTTGTAATTGTTTAATATTTCCCAACATTCAAAAGTTAGGAACATGCAGCCATTGACAGCATTTATTAGGGTAACTGAGGTTGTACTAATTTGATTTCTCTCAGTTTTGTCATTAATACTATAAACTTGTAGACTACTATCAGACCTGGCGTATAATCAGATCTTTCCAGATTTTTTAACCACCTTGTGCAATTACCACAAATTGGAGGTTTGGATCAAAAATGACCTTAGTTTCAGCTACCACTGTAATAAAATCGTAATGGCTGCACGGCAACAGGCAGCTATGATTCAAAAATTCTTCCGTTCCAGAGATTCACAAACTCTAGCTTGAGCTTTTAAAGTCTATGTGTGGCCAATACTGGAGTACGCTAGTCCACCTACTTAGGGAAATTGACATTCCCGAGTTCATTCAACAAAGGTTTAAGAGTTTAAGGGGTTTATCCCATCTATCCTACAGAGATAGGATTAATGCGTTGAATTTAAAACCTCCGGAATTATGAAGACTAAGAACCGACACTATAACATATCTATTGCTACGTGGTCACCTTGGTGTTGATTGTGCTTTTTATTTGAGCTCCGTTCCGGTGATCAAACGACGGGGCACTCCTGGAAGTTGGTTGCTAATCATTTCAGAATCAATACTAGAAAGTTTTTCTTCAGCACCAGGGTAGTCAAATGACGAAATAAATTACCAGCAACTGTGCTCGAGGCAAATGGGGGGGGGGGGGGGGGGGGGGCCCGGCGGAATTGTACCGACTTGGAGTTACGTTAACCCCAGAATTTTCATAAATGCTGACCCCTGTGTTGGACCCGGAATTACAGTAACTCCGTAATCGTAATTTGCTTAAAAAGGGTTTGGAGCAACCCGGAATTGTAGTAACACGGATTTGTAGTACCACAGTTTCTGATGTTATATGTATAGCCGCAGCGAGCGCGGCAACACAAGCGAGGCAGGGACGTTATTTAGTCATCAACAAAATCAGGAGGTACGGTAAATCCGTGCTACCACAATTCCGGATTATTTCAGACTCTTTTAAAGCAAATCACGAATCCGGAGTTACTATAATTCCGGGTCCAACACAGGGGTTAGAATTTAAAATAACGTAACTCCGTGTCGATAGAATTTCAGGTGCCCCCGGGAAATGCTCTCCCTATATTTAAAATACGTCTGAAGGTTGTTTGTCTCACCAATGTCTTGCATAGAGTATTACAAGGATGTAAGTAGACTCTATACACTGTTTTTATGTTTTTTTTTATATAGTATTAATGATGAAACAATTAATTTTGTGGTGTTTTAGAGCTGAATTGGTGTAAGCGGCAAATAAATTGTGTGTATTCTTATTCTTATCAAAGTTGAATTTTGTTATCAAGCCTAACCGGGTAAGTACTATACACATACCTCGCATAATGTTGTCGTCGCTCACGGTATACAGAACTTTGTAGCCAAGAATGATACCATTCCGTGATTGAGCAGGTGGGGCGGACCACGTCACATGAATGCTTTGCGATGTCGACGTCACACATTGCACATTTTGCGCAGGTTCACTTGGTGCTGAAACAACATGATATATAAATAAATAAAAATAAATATTATCTAATACATTTAGTTAGTGCGCAATGTCAAACTTTTGTGTGCAAATGCATAATTGTTGTTCCCCGGTAGCAATAAACATTAAAACCACCGTATGTTAGCATTAGAACGTCTCGTAACGGAAAGTAAACACTGTCAATCGACAAATTAGATTCTATCCTCGTTAAAATATTTATTCCAAATCATCATAAATAAACGACACAAAGTGAAGCTGCAATTCGTAAGGTTTAGATAACAGAATCATAAATATTTAACTACACGCCCTGTCCTTAATAATTCCCGAATATTCTGTATTCAATGGGTATTAGCCCATCGGTTCTACGAAAACTGAAATCACGCAATTGAATTCTGGTTTACAAAGGCTTTGAATAATAAAATTATAATTCGATGCAGGAAACGTAAATTTAATCTTAGGTAACTATGTTAGAATGACAGAGGCTCCGACCTATAACTATAATTTACTGCATTTAAATGTAATTATCTTTGTGTACGAAACACTATATTTAATTCTCAAGATGTATGCAAAACAATTTATTAGAGTTAATTAGCAGTTTAATGGAGAAAAATATTGCTGAGTCAACTGATCCCATGGTATACACAGTTTATTTTATTAGCTTTCGTTCCATTATTTAGTTCCTGTAGCTTTAGGCTGATTTATTTTTAGAACAACCTCGTTTTTGTATTTTTTATTTTATCTCTGTTTTGTTTATTTTTTTAACAGGCAAAACAAAGAGTTCAATTTAGTTTGCATGAATTGAATCTTTGAAAATGCCCACTCTTCAAATTTTGTTACTGGCGTTTCATCTTTTTTAGCCCACGTAGAGGATGTAAAGTTCTGCTTCTGTTGCCCTGAAAGTTACCGATAATTGATGATAATTGATAATTTGCCCTGTAAGTTGATGCATCCTTTGTCCAATGGCGTCTCCTTACTTTCTCAAACTAAGGATGCTTTATGAGCATATGTTGACTAGTTATCTGTGTCTCGCTCGCCTTTTTTGCCAACAAAATTGCTCACTGTGTTCATTTGGTAGTCACCAAAACACATTACGAAGCTACATGTAGGGGCAAAACGATTGCTCACACTAACATAGTTGTGACGTCACTCACAAATACTAACCCTGTTTTGTTTCATTTGTATCCAATATTTACATACTAACAAAACGACCAATACACCTCTTTACTGACTGACAGAATAAAGTATATATTTTCATACCTGCTCTGATAATTTGCAAGCTCATATTGATGAAACAGAAGAACACTGATGGCTGTCAACAAGGTGAGAGTAACATAGTAGAACTCCACATTTTGATCTGGAAATGCTAGCGTGTGGTACTTCAGCACTCCAGTTTCAAGGCCACTGAGCTTACCGTTGTTTTAATAATCAGTGGTTTGTTTGTGCATCAATAAAATAACGTGGCCTATAACTAGATAAGAAAGGCTGTATAGCTCTTGATACTTTTTTTTAATTAATTTCTTTGAGCCTTAAGTCAGCCGAAGCAATTTAATGCTTGTATGGCTGAACCGGCTCAACGCAGTACTAGAAATGCCCACCACAGCGCACGCCCTTCTAGTTTCTAGCCCATAGAGCTTGTCCCTTTTTCGCTAACGGTTAGTAGCTTACTCGTGCATTTGTACAATGCCATGGCTTTCGGCCAGGTCAGAGTAACGCAGTACAGATTATCAAATAATTGATTTGAGAAATGCCCACCACATTGGCTCGTCTTTCAATCACAAGAACGGGATTAGATTTGAGACAATTGAAATTTGTAATTCCCTACGTTTCTACACCATAGTGGAAACATTGAGTTGCTTTCTTTTAGCATGTGTTGTAGTATCGAAAATAAAACACTTCAATTATTTTTCACATAGATGAAATGGTGCTTCAATTGTGAAACAACCAAGAAGGACACTGGGGATATGATGGTGGCCAATTAGTTAGAAAAAAATTAGTTACCTATTAGTGAAAAAATATTGTTTTTTCTGTAAGATGGTATGTAGGATAGACTAACAACACGAACAAAAATTTTAAGTCCAAGATTCCCACAAATAGGAATATAGGTGTAATGAGCATGTGTGTTCCAGACAAGAATGCGACTTTTTATCTCCAAGATGTTGCAATATCGACTAAATCGTGATGGTACAGCAACTTTCAAAATTACGAAATAATTTTTAATGAGTGAAAAGCCAACTGACAGTATTGTTAGTGTAACATTTCCGTCCAATCTTGATATTAAATGATTTGTTAATGGGGGGGGGGGGAGGATATTAAGACTTAATGGGGCGTCAAGGTCATTAGCGACAACCTTAGTCACAGTGCAGTAGTCTGGGTTGCCACTGCTCCACACATTACAGAGGCACATTAATGATTAAACAGTACCGAGAGGGAAGGAAAATACTTAGTTTTTAGAAGACTTTTTTCGTCACGTAACTGGGGCTCTGCAACACAATTTCAATGAAAGGAGGGAGATCGGGCAGAATAAATGGGGAGGGTAGGATTGAAGAAAGGAAAGAGGGGGGGGGAGATGAGGCTTAATGGCGCGTCGACAGCTTGGTCATTAGCCCCAACCTCAGTCACAGTGCAGTGGAAAGGAAAGAAGGATAGTTAAGTCATCATCAACTTTCAAACAACTTTACCGTTTTGATGATATCTAAGTATTAGCTTGGCTAGCAGTTTTAATTACTAATAAACGTTTTAATAGATACTTGTTAAAAATTGGGGAATCTCGACAGCGGGAAAGAAAATGCTCTTTTATAAGCCAAATACTATGTATCGCTAAATCATGGACATCCTTCTACTTAAAATAATGTAAAAATAGCGCCATAAATCACAATGCTTAAAAAATGCTTTATGTCTTACCATCCTCCAAAGTATAAGCAATAACCTCGTCTGAATCAGGACCGCTGCCTACACGGTTGTAAGCTTGAACGACCACGCTGTACTTTGTAAACTTCTGCAGATTTGTCAAAAGTTGCTCTTCTTTAAAGTCTGGCATGACTTTAGCTGTTTTATAGACGTAATTTTCGGTACTGTCGTAAACTTTGTAGCCGACGTAGTAGCCTTGGATGTCGCCGTTCCATAATTCTTTCTTGGGAGGCTGTAAAAACACGAAGACAATATTATTAATTCTCGTGACAACGCCTTTTTTAATATCATAAATTCTCTGCCTACCAAACTCCTTCCTCCAACCGTTAAAAGAAATCAATTTTCGACTTTCGATCAAGAGGTGCTTAAGTTTGGACGTCAAACCCATCAATCAGCCCCGCCCACCTTGTTCTGTTCGTGAAATTCCTACGAGGCAAGGGTTTTATGCCGACGGCGATAAGCCAAAGTATCATTATTATTGATGCTGCTCATTAGCGGCAGTCTGCTTTAGTGGTCCCTAGATGGCGCACAGAGTCCCACGAAAGCGAGGGCAGGCAGGCAGCCATGTTGGATACGAGTGCGGGCATGATGTCGTTTGCTTTTTCGATCAATATTAGGCTTAACAAAGTTTGAGCTTTACAGAACATTGAAATGGCCTAACATAAAATAAAAAAAAATTATAAGCTTTGACGGTGTTTCATTATCCTTTAGAGTATGTTGTTGGGTTGTCTCAAGTTATTTTTTGTTGGAAATGCTACTGATAATTTGATTATGTGGTGTTTTCAATATAATTTTCGCTTTTGTTTCTCTATGTTGCTTTTGGTACTCGAGTCGACAAACTCTCGTGTAAAATGCCACTCGAGCATACAGTGTTTAGGTGATGATCATTTTATCAATCACTCGTTGTTTTCCTAAGTTGTAACAACTCTTCACGCATGCGGTTGGCATTTTTCCAGTTACGAATGTAACTATTAAGGGAGAAAAGTAACAACCCAAGATCTTGTGACTTCAGCTAATTAACACTACGTCCTACCCAGAATAACATGAAATCCGAGTTAATATTTTTGGTGGGATAGAGCCACTATACCAAGTACACAGCGTTTGTGGCTTAGGTAGCCAATTACACTTTCTTATGATTATATGGCCGATTAAGTTTTTTTGTTGCATACTTCTCTATTATTTTGTGTTGAGGTTACTGGCCAATAGTTTTTTTTTATGCCAGTTTTCATTAAATAAATAAAATAGTAATGTGCTTCGTTTGCGTTTTGCAATTTCGTTGGTTGTTATTGCATTGGGGGATTGAGGCTTTATGGTGCATCGACAGCCAAGTCATTAACGCCAACTTTAGTCACAGTGCACTCCGGGTTGCCACTGTGCAACGATTCACAGAGTTGTTAAACAATCCCTAAATCTAGATCTTATCATTGATCAGTGTATACCCGTTTCGCTGATTCCCGTTTCGCCGAAAATTAAGCTCTGATTAAAATTCGGCGAAAGGGGAATTCCTGTTTCACCAGATCCCGTTTCGCCAAATCAAATATACTTTTTAAATTTGACGTTGGTGAAGTTAAAGATGCATTTGTAATTGGAAAAAATTTGTGATTAGCTGGGGTGTCTGATGTTATATGTTTAGCCACTGCGAGCGCGAGACACGTAATTTGAAAATATATATGTATTCGGCGAAACGGGAGTCAGCAAAACAGTAATTTCCGTTTCGCCGAAAATTAAGATACAGGTTAAAATACGGCGAAACGGGATTCGACGAAGCAAGAATCGGCGAAACGGTCATACACCCACATTTTTGTACCACCTGTAAAAATAAAAATAAAAACTGAACAAGAGGACAGGCTCATCGCTCAATTGACACGCTACGTCTCAGAAAAGATGGAAAAGGTGACGAACACCATCAAGATGGTGACAGTCAACAAGCACATGATGGACCATCAATGGCCGGTGACACGAAAGACATTCAGTTAAGATGGTGTATTGTTGTGATTAATACATAAACGGGACAACACCACCTCTTCTTGCCATGTCATGACAGTACCTTTAGTAGCCCGCAACTTATTACTATCTCGTTTGTCCCACATGGCTTGCCAAGCATCATGCAACCACACACGTAGAGTTCAAAAGGCTTCAGAGGGCACAACGATGAGATCCCACTCGAGGGACCTATAGGCTAATCCGTATCTAACCCTCATGCTACATGAACTCCATAGAGACCTCGGATTTACTCAGCTTACTCTTCCCCAAAAAATTGTGACTTTAATTTACAGTATGATTCTTGGGTGAAAAGTACGCCTTGTCACTAGTTTAACGAACTAAGCTTCACAGCTTAACTATAAAAAAAATATATAGTAAAAACCAATCTTTTAATTAAGCACGTATTTTTTAATTCGTTCTATAGTTTGTGATTACTCTAGAGCTTAAAACTACTGGTGCTATGAAAAAGTGATGGGCGATGGAAGCGATAAGTGGGGTAACGTCGGTCATTCGAAGATATCTTATTGTTAACGAATAAATTGTTTTTAACCAATGCAGTGATAAGTTTTTTCGGTTTCTTGCCGTAAGTATGCAGTTAATTGAAATACGAAGCAGACTCAGCCATTTCTGTGTCCATTTATAAACTAGGCTAGTGAAGTTTGACATTGGTGCATAACAAAAGGAAAGGAGAAAAAAATTCCACTTCAAAATATTTTTCAACAATGGTGAATTTGGAGTGCGTTGTGGAGCTCTTCTCACAATAACTAAACAAACAGATAAATAAAAAGAAATGAAAAAACATCACAAAACTACTAAATCTTTATCAGCAAAATACTAAACTTGGCCCAAACTTAACTTTAAAAGTCTGCCTATAAAATACTCAGTTTCTAAACGTGCATGGTTTTTGGGTGTTATTAATAATATTCGGTGCTATCTGAGGTTAACACCCTGCATTGCCATTTAACCCGTGCTAATTAGGCTACAGAAAAATTAAATTATAACATAAAAAATTAACCTAACAACACATTAAACAGTGTAGCGTATTATACCGTGAATAAAGTCCATTAACGCTAAATATTGTTAAGACAAAGTTTACAAGTTCCACTGATAATAACTAGGCAATTTTCCACGGCAATTGGCTAGCATCCGACAAGGTTTACTTTCGCACCCCAATTATTCAAGCTGAACTTGGGCGCTAAAAAGTTGCGTGATTGCCTCTCGTTATACGAAATGACAGAAAATGAAGCTGGACCCTGCTGTAGGGAGACTATACATTAACGGTTAATTTGCTCCTAAATGCGAGGAATAGGGTAAGGTATGCACACCTTTCGTGCAAGGAATAGGCCTGCACCGTCTATCCATTCTTTCAGTTATAGCTTCCTTTCAAATGGCTAGACAGGATTAAAAAATCGGACTGATCCCAAATTGCTTCAATTTTATCTGAATTGAGCGTTACAATTTAAAGAAATAGAACAAATATAAATCATTTTTGGCTATGCTTAACAAAGAAGACAGAATCCTTAGCAGAACGAGGTAATCGAACCATAAGCATGTGTTACATCAAAGAAGAAACCACGCAGTTAAACGGTTTTTCCTTGGTGGGAGTTTAATGTAGACCCTTATTTTGAAAAAAAAAATGTATTTCTTTCTTTATCACAGATAGAAGAAAATGTAAAATTGTGTTGTTCTGTCTGGGAATAGGCAGCATCACGGAGATGCTTGTTTATTTGTTTATTTATTTATTATTTACTTATGTTTATTTATTTAAAAATACTATAAATCGCCAATCTCAATCCGGGTACCCAGGACACCGCAAACCCGGCTACCCAGTGTTCTGGACCATTTTCATTCCGAAATACAAGAATTATGGAAATGCTGCAAACCCGGCTTTACCGAATACGACGATATTGCTTCTATTGTCTTAGATTTCTCTACCTATAATCTGAAAACTAACAATAAATTTTAAATTCAAGATTTATGCGACTTGGTTTTCTTCATCCATCCAACACCGGAAAATTTTAACACAAATATTACCAGTGTATGTTTGATTGTAGAAATCATTAATTTTATTTACGTTCATCGCTAAAGAACCTTTAACACCGTGTTAGTTAGTCATTACGTAAAATTGCATTAACTGTTGCAACTATATCTGCAAAATCCTTTACACAAGCAAGTGTTTTTAGCGACTATTTTTTTATTTTTCCTGGAAATCCGAACGTTCTTGTTAACCTGGGTTTACAATCAGACATGATCACTATTATAAACTACATCTGAAATCTGAAATGGATTTTGATATTTTCATTCATGGCAATGTTTAAAATTGTATTGCAACTCGAAAAAAAAAAAGTCACGGAAGTGAAATATTTCGGTTTTACTCTGGATAGTAAATGGGGGGGGGGGGGTGTTGGTTAAAGGGCGGGTCGACAACTTGGTCATTAGCGCCAACCTCAGTCACAGTGCAGTGGTCCAGGTTGCCACTGCACCACACATTACAGAGATGTTATTCAAACCCCTAATCTAAATCTTGTCATACATCTGTACCTCCTGCAAAAATTGAAAAACACCGGACAGGAGCACAGACTTAGGATAGTAAATGGAATTACAGCAAACATATTAATACTACGTCCATGTTAATGCTAGATCAGTCTAGAGGAAGTTTACTAAGGGACTTCCTGGATTAAGACACGACCACCACTTGCCTGAATCAGACTGGCCTCGAGCTTCTTGATCTTGAGCTTAGAAGACTTCGTTTTGATCTCGCCCTTATTTCCAAGATTCTTTGAGGACTTATGTCGGTGGAATTACCACTATTTGATCCAGCACCTACTACATACCATACCCAGGGTTACCCTTGTGGGTTGGCCGTTCCTGGTTCAAGAATGGAGTGCCAGAAAATGTTTTTCTCTGTTCGTGTGGTCCCAGTGTGGAATGCTTTAAGTTCCGAGACAGTATGCATGGACACTGAATCAGGCTTCCGACGCATGCTGATGACTCAGGGTCTCTACAAATTTCGTAAGAGTAATTTTCAGGTCTTTGGTGGCTTTTTATTTTTCTCCTATTTTTTTGTTTTTGAAATTAGTATCTTCTTCTTACCCTCTTTTTAAGAAGCATTCTGCCAGCTTTCTTAGACGTAAATTAGGTCCGGTGTCAGTGGGGGGGGGGGACGAGGCTTAATGGCGCGTCGACAGCTTGGTCATTAGCGCCAACCTCAGTCACAGTGCAGTGGTCCGGGTTGCCACTGCACCACACATTACAGAGATGTTATTCAAACCCCTAATCTAAATCTAAGCGGTGTCAGTGGCTCACACTCCTTCGGTAAACCTTCCACATAAATGTGGTAATTTTTTTAAAACTATTTATTATTATTTGTATTCTTGTGCTTCAATTTGTTATATATTTGTTATTTGTTATATTTGTTATATATTTGTTATATACGTTGTTATATATTTTTAAAGTGTTTTACTTGACTTTGGCTTTTTAGCCATATCTTTTTTATTGCTTGAAAACGAAAAGGGGATTGCTTTGAAACGTCGCTAAGTAATTGTTTACTTTATGTGCACTGTACCGGCTTTCCATTTTTAATCATCATTAGCGTAAAAAATTTTGCGACGTCACTTTCTCTTAGTGATGTAATGTTTATACGGTTATACTTGGGCGTCATGGTGAAGAATGAAGATTACACGAAAAAGTGAACAACACACCAACGACGAAATTTTCAAAATCTTAATTATTCACCGAGAGGACGCTTGGTTGTAATTTATGTTAATTTTCTTGAGGGAAGGACGCATAATGCGATAAACGATAATAGTATAAATGATGAGCTCTCTAGTTCGGCTCAAAAAGGAAACATTTTTCACTTTTTCGCCAAACCTTGGCCAATTAAAAAGGCACCAACGACGGCGGGCGAACGAAATAAAATTGCCCTCAGCTATCTAAGCCATCTTGACTAAAGTAGATGGCTTAATTTGCATTCTCGAAAATAATTCTTTTACCGCACAGAAGTGAAAGAAGACGGGAGAAGAAGAAGTGAAAAATAAAGAAAACGTACATGACGCTAACTGCACTTAGGGCGATCGTTGCTCAATTAAATAGCCAGCTATAAAATGCCAAGCCTAAGAAAAATGAATTTTGCAAGCCTTACCTTCCAAGTTATTTTAATAGTTGACGATCCGACAGCTTTGGCCTCCACGCCCATCGGCGGCCCTCCAGGCACTGGAAAATGTAAGAAATTTTATGGATTTAGTTCAAAAAGATTAAAAGAAAACATGAGTGAAGGACATTACACACACATACACATGAACACATAGGAATCTATCGTTAAGAATTCTGAAAAAAGAAAAATTAGCCTAAAGTGCTGTTGGCAATTCATTTAGAACGTTACAGGCAGACCTTAAAGCGCTGCTGACCTATCGGTTATAGTTGTACTCCACGAAGCCTTCGTAGAAGAAAGTTAGTTCATTGGTTTCTCTTAGAAAACACTGCATGTTTAAAATAACGATGTAATCTCACCTACACAAGATTATCCTTTGGTTTTTTACTAAGCAACATTATCAGGGTGCAATTTGCCTGTTTACATATTTTCCGTTACTCCTCCACATCTGAGGCACCTATAAAGCTGAGAGTAGACTTACCACCACATGAAAAATAATTAAATTGCGCTTCAAAGAGACCTACTTTCATCGCTTTAAATTGATTTTTTGACCTACAAAAACGCGTAAAATTACTCGGAAAACTGTTTTATGATGACAAAATTTGATCAGGCAAACTAATCAGAAATATTTGGTCGCAAAAAGAATCTAAAGGGACCTATTTTGTATCACAATTAGTATTAGCAATGCATTATATAGATCCCAGAATTGGTCGGCTAAAATAGGTTGGATGCACGGAAAAAAAAGGAAGCCTGTTGGATTTCAAAGGTTGTAAAACATTAGCGTTTCTGAGGCACGGAGGCACATGGATTGAGCGAGCACAGCAAACGATTTCCACTTATAGCAATTCTTTAAGACACGTTTCTCACTTTGACGGTCGTAACTTCATTTTTACACTAAAATGAGAAAACTGCTCTGAAAACTTATTCTTGATGTCACAGTTCGATCAATGGTCGCCAAACCCCCCTCCCCTCAAAAAAAAACACAAAAAGACAACATATTTTGCATCATACTTTAGTATGAGCAATACGACGCATGATGTCAAAACTGGATGGTTTCAACTTGTTGGATAAAAAAAGGCAGATCTGTAGAAAAGGTTCGTCAAACAGTCGCGCTTCTGAAGCAAGGTGAAAAAATTGAGCGAGCAAAACGAACGATTTCCGCGAAAACCTTTTCAAGTCGTTTCTCGAATTGCTCGCTCAATTTTTCATCCGGCGCAACTATCAACTTAGTAAGAGCCTTCTTCTAGATGAGTACGCGTACAACCACACAAACAAACAAACAAACGGTTCTTTTGAATGATGTATATTAAATGCAGACGTTTTGAGAAATGTGATCAGTGTCGGATTGGGCCATCAGGGGACCTGGTGGTC
This sequence comes from Lithobius niger, assembly GCA_023313725.1. NCBI lineage: Eukaryota > Metazoa > Arthropoda > Chilopoda > Lithobiomorpha > Lithobiidae > Lithobius > Lithobius niger. Next base: position 21,861 of record JAHWFP010148365.1, read on the forward strand.
ACCGAAGAGCCCCCCGCCCGCCCTACAGGAGGCCCTTCTTTAAAAAAAAATTGTTTTTGAAAAATTTTGAAGCATGACTTCGCAAAAAATTGCACGAATTGCAGGAAAACGTTTCAAATTCCCGTCGATTTCTTAAAAATACGGTATCCCCGGACCCTGTTCTGGAAACTTATAGCGCGCCCAAAGAATCATCCTTGGCGAAGTTCCCCCTTCCAAAATGCGCGCGCGTGGTACCCGGAAGCCTCTTTCGTACATATCCGGGGAGGCCTGACCCATGACCTCTCCCATTCCGACGTCCAGATCAACGTCCAGATAAGCAAATACAAATAATCAAAACGTGTCCAAACAATCAATACATCAGTTTTGGAATGCTCGGGGGATCGACGAAGCTAATTAAAGCATGGATCGCCGGCAGTAGAGTAAGCGAAGCGTACGATGCGGCTTTATTCTATACATACTTTTATTTTCGTTAATGGTGTTTGGATTGTTGTACTCGACTGTTCGCTCTTAGAACTACTTCAAACCATTAATTACCATAAGATATTATTTAAGATACTTTGGTGCTCAAAATTATTATCTCCGAACCTTGTGGTACGATTGTATTAAAAGGATTTTTCTTTGTTAAGAATTTTTGAGAGTGTTACGCATGAAGTACAAAATGAACTGTATCCGATACGATTACAGTAGTATACAATAAAATGTATGATGCATAGGAATATATAGTGATGGCCCCCCATAGAGTTTTGCGTTAATACCAAGGAAAAGAAAATTATTATTGTCAAAGTCACGCCTGATGATATTGGTACCATTATGTGGTTGTAATGAAGTGTTGTGGTGTTGTAACTATTTCACATAGTTGGGGTATGTGGCTCCGGGCCAGGGCCTCTTTAATAAATTTCATTCCATTCCTGGCGAGGTCTGCTTTTAACCTACGCAATTCTAGTGAATTTGCATTAAAGGGCAATTACATCCATTTTGAAATGCATGCTTTACTTTTGGATCATTTACACAATAACTAAACACAAAAATTGCGGTAAGAATACGTTACGTACGTCCGATACAACAATTTAATTATTGCATCACCAAAACACAACATGGAGACCGCCATTGTTTTGCTGGAACGCGCAAAAATTAATGCCGACTGATGTCACTCTTCGATTTCGACTCGCAGCCGATTGAGATAGCTCTATTGGCTGTGAGAGCTCAAGCATCCGACGGCCTTAGCTGGCCACAACAACTGTCGGCTAGCTAAGGCCGTCAGACGCTCGAGCTCTCACAGCCAATACAGCTATCTCAATCGGCTGCGAGTCGAAATCGAAAAGGGACATCTGTCGGCCTTGATATGGCGCGTTCCAGCAAAAAAATGTCGGTCTCCGTATCGTGTTTTGGTGATGAAATAATTAAATTGTTGTATCGGACGTACGTAACGTATTCTTACCGCAGTTCTTGTGTTTAGTTACTGTGTAAGTGATCCAAAAGTAAAGCATGCATGTCAAAATGGATGTAATTGCCCTTTAACAATATTTTAAATAGGTGTCTGTGACTTTTATTTTGTACGCCTGATAAACACGTGATAAATGAACGGTGTATCGACTCGACACGATCAAGCTCCTTAATTAAGTGAGAGGACCAGATTGGACCCGTGTATTCTTCTAAAATATAGGTCTAACAAAAAAAAAATTGACCATTGTCTGGTAGTTTTGATTTTATGATTACAGTGAAAAAGGATTAAGAATACGGACATATTAGGCCCAATTGGCAAATGAAGTGATTAACGAAATACTCGGATTGTCCACAGCTTCCATCGCGTAATGGCCGAAGCTGAGGTGCCTAACCTAAACCATTTTTTTTTGTATAAATTAGGTTTAAAACATTTTTTTTCCGAATGGTTGAACGTGCTTTGTCATTACTCAGTGTGGGCGTTAAATTTGTTTCAGTATTACTCGTACGTTGAAGCCTAAATACATGTATAATGCTTGAGTGTGCCATTACGTAACTAAATATTACTTAACATGAATTCGATTGTACGGTACGTCATTCAACAATTGCTTTCTTTTTTTTTTATTTACTGTAAATTAGTTTTCCTCATTATGAGTTCATAATTATAAAATGTTCATAAAATAATCATAAAATATTTTAATAATCATAAAATAGTACATAATTATGAGTTTTCCATACGTAAAATTATGTCGAAGCGTTTTTTCAGTAATTTTTAAAACGCTTCAGAGTGAAACACATAAAAATCATCAAAGTGAAAGTGAAAGCGTCACTATAAATCGTGTAAAGTTAGAATTACCAGAAAATTATTAATTACCGTAAGGTCACATGTATCCAAATTCTAGTCACGCTTGTTAATTTAACGCTTTACAACAAAATACGAAACTTAGTGAAACTGAAATAAGTGATGGGGCTCCAATTGCTGTAGTTGCATTAGCATGGCGAAGAGTTTGGAGTTTCATGTTTCCTTTATCACAAAAGGCTGTAGCACAGCATCAGTGTAGGCCTATAAATACGCGTTATTTTTTTTTATCCCATTCTACTAATCTGTTTGAAAGAATAGGCACGAAAAGACCGACAGATAGACAGAGAGTTTTAAAGTAGAATAATTATTATCCGTACTTTAGAGCTTATCTACATAATAAGATCGTAGAAATGAAGCCTACTACTTTTAAAAGCACCACTTTTACGCAAGAACCAAAAGCAACACGTGTCTGGTATATAGGAGGGCTGCATTGGGCAGGGGTGGAGCGTTTCACGACAGTATGCTTTTTGAAGGGGCAGCTTCGTGACCGCCTTGAGCCTCATTTATTTTCG
>JAHWFP010148367.1:0-27752 GCA_023313725.1 Lithobius niger
GTAACAATGTCACACCACAAGAACGTGCATGCCAAAAAAAACCTAAAACTAAAAACCAAAAAAATAAAAAATAAATCTCAAGGTAAACCATTTAAACTTGGGTAAAAAACTAATCCGAATCCATCTTAGAAAAATAACCAGCCATATCCTACATCAAAAAAGCATTATTCAGTAAAGGTTGTATTGGCTGTTCCGTAGTTAAAACTGTTTTGGCATTCTGATTTTTCATTTTAGGAACAGGATTACACCATCTTTTTTTTAATGCTGTACTGTGTTAAATTATTTTAAACAGATTTCTCGGGCAGTGGGAAGAAGCAGCCGCTGATCTAGCAACGGCTTGCAAGATTGATTACGATGATCAAGCGAATGAATGGCTCAAAGAAGTACAGCCCAATGTAAGTCCAATCTTTCTTATTAGTCAGTTTTCAAATAAAGATGAATTTCTGTTGGTCCCAGAATTTGATGCTGTTTCTGTGTGTCACCATACTGATCCGTTTGATCAGTTTTGCTCCACTTTAAAGTGACCATAGCGCCCAAGGATTTGTACTTCTTAAGGGATTTATGGTTTTGAAAAAAGATTTTGGATTATACCACATGATGCAGAGCTAGGATACAAAGCATTATAGTTTCGTCGTACAAAAAAAACCGTTTTGCATTGTTAAGTTCTACAATTACGTTAACCCAAATGTGCCCGCTGCAGAATCATCGTTTACAGCTCTTCTACAGATCAGATCGAAAACTTCCAGCCAATTACAGTAAAACTAAGAAATGGGATATGAAGGCCAGATCATTAAGGGAAAAAATGACACAGGTTTCATTCCCTTACTAGAAGTGGATGAGACGCTACTACTTTTTTTCTACAAGTCAGTTATAAGACCTTAGCGCAAGTGCAGTCCTTCAAGGGTTTTTAATTTTGTATAGTGAGTAGGGTGCACGACACTTAAAAAATTCAAGCCGAGTATGCAATTTCTGTCAAACTTTGCTCGGACTTGCATCATACTTGAATCGACCAGTGAAAATGTGATGGCTACCCAACGTCAAGTAGATTGAAGAGAACTGAGCCTCCTGAAGTCGAAATCTGCTTGTGAACCCTCAGCTTCGATGCCTGGAGACCATTGCAATCCAACAACACGAGAGGAATGGTTCTAAATCAATGAATATCCATGAGCCAGTCTTCCCTAGTACACCTGATACACAAAGACCTGAGTATGCAACTTAATCACCAGTGGGCTTGACAGAGGTGCGATTGTTGGCTCTACAAATACGGGAGACTGTGATGTGAGCTCAATATAAAATTGCTAGTGTGTTTTCGCGTGTTTACAGTGTTATGATGTAGAATTTTTATAAAGTCGCATGGCTACCCAACGTCAAGTAGATGGAACGAGGACTAAGACTATGTTTCTAAGCCAATGGATTTTGACCCAAGCATTTTGAAGCAAACTTTTATCAATCATTTATTACGTGAACTTTCTTGTGTGTGGTTTTTTTTTTAATGTTTGAGTGTATCCTCGTTTCCCATGACCACCTAGAGTCCCAGTTCTTTTTTTCCCCTTTCCATCCAAACGACACTTTAGTGGGAAAAGTCCATGCATTTTGGAGTGCACGCTTGCAGGAGAGAGGAGGAGAGAGGTTAATTTATTATTGTTGTTTTCGAGCTTTGTACATTCCTTTAGACTAAAACTTTATTTTGGCATTTATGAAAAGCGAGCCTTAACAGTATAAGATACTATAAATTATCGTTTTTGAAAGAATATTTGAACAGTCATTTTTTTTTTTTATATTTAAATGCTTTTTTTTGACTTTTCGTTCAACCCCTAATTGTTGCTAAGCACACCACAGTTTTAAAGAGGGTTAGTGTTAGAGTAATCGTTAGAGTTCAGTAAATTCTTCAAAACAACAACCCAATACCACCAACTAAGAGCAAACACAGTTCAACAATTAAATTTCGAAGAACTTCAATCTCCTTCTTCCGAATTAACACCAAAACCACGAAAAAATAAGTTTACATCACAACATCTTTCAGCGTTGTATCCAAATTTGAACGCTCGCGCTTGTCAGATCTGTCGGTGAATCTGGACTGCCCACTCTTTGTCCACGGCCGCACCGCGCCAAGAGTGGGCAGTCCAGATCCACCGACAGATCAGTGGTCCTGCTGACGTGTACGAGCACAAGTGTTCAAATTTGGATATGACGAAAGATGTTGTGATGTAAACTTATTTTTTCATGGTTTTGGTGTTAATTCTGAAGGAGATTAGAGTTCTCCGAAAATTTAATTGTTGAACTGTGTGTGTTCTTCGTTGGTGGTATTGTGTTCTTGATGTTTTGAAGATGTCTTTGAAATACCACTGTGTCAACCGGTTACCGGTGTTTTCAGTTTAGTGAATTTATAGTCAGTTAGGTTTTACTATAATTCAGAACGTCACATACATACAAGGCACGAATGTCAATCAGCCTCACCACATGGCCAGTATGCTCGTCATTTTCTGTTCGGCACATAACCTACAATGCTACGGCAATGTATCTTCTATAGCGACGGGCATAGAAGCAACATCTCGGTACGTGCGGCGCCATCTTGTCATCTATTGTGACGATGGCCTACTGACCTCAAAGCTACGCGAGAAATACCTCGTGAGCAGCAACTTCAGTGAATTTGTTATCCATAAAAGTTTAATAGAGAAACTTGCTTTGTTTTAATAATATTAGAAATTTATGTACACACTAATTTCCACAAATTAATTCCTAAAAGCAGTACATAGTGGCCAAGTTAAAAGTTAGTCTTATATGAACTTAATTACTCTTTTGGGAACTTAATTGCTTTTGGTGATGTAGATACACTTTCATGCTGCTTAAATGCTACTTAAACAGTGAATCCTACCCGATTAAAAGTTCCATTTTTGGGGGGATGTGTGTGTAAATTGGAGTATCCAAATTATTGCGTTATCGATCGAACACCCCAAATTTGGTTAGGGTAACAAAGGCCTTACTCTGATGGATTGTATACAGTTTTGGTGACGTCTGCCAAATGTTTGCGACTTACACGACCAAAATTATTATCCCTTACTATGCTGATGATGGTGGCTTAATAATGTGCAAGCAGTGTTTCTATTGCAAGTGTCAGTAGTTGTACAAATTCGCATACTCAGTTATGGAAAAATTAACATTTATTCAGTTAGCAGTAAGAAATATTACATACAAAAAAATAAAAGCAATACCTATGACAGTAATAGCCCCTACCAAAATCTACTCTCTTAATAATTTAATACTGATTCACAACCTTTTAATATATTCCGGTTAGAAATAATACAAAACAAAATATCACAGCAGTGCATTTCAAAATAACCGAACAAAACACAATAACAATCTACTTAATATTTAAAAACAAACAGTTGAAACAATAAGTGCAGACAAACAAGTCTGTATGCTAGCTGCAGTACGAGGTATGTACACAGATTTTACACATTTTAACACTTATGTAAATCTTTAAACCTTAACGGATTTTTCAAGCTGCAAATACAAGATTTACAGAATTATAAACAGCAGTAATCGTAAGCAATCTTCATCTGGCAGTAAAAAAAAATGTCTAGCCTGCTGCCACACACACTTCACTATGAGGAAGGATTTGTCGTACATACTTCTTGCTGCTGTTCCGTTTGGCCTTATACTAGAAGTATTTACCATTAAGCGAAAGGTTTGCTGTTGGCATAAGGTCAAGTGACCAACGCTGCTGTTTATGCATTGACCTGGCTACCAAGCTGAAGATAGAACGTACCTTCATGAAGTTTTTCTGTGGTCAGTGACTCTTATGGAAGCCAAATATCAATTGGAAGGGAGGGGGGGGGAGGCTTGTTGGCAGTAGTTGCGCGCAAGCTTTGATAGCGAAAGTGATTATGCAGCCACTTTAGCACTCGTACGTTAAAGAGCCAATTACGACAGATTCTATGAAAATTTGATTATGGTGATCGGTACACAGCAAGTCAATAATAGTTACGGACAGGTTGGTAAAGGCTTAAAATGCTAATGCAATCGATCGATTGATAATGTTCACGTGATGGGTTTTCTTTCTAACGATTTTTTTAAGCAAGTAGTAATTTTAAAGGTTCCGTTTCTAGTTCCATAGTTTTTGTGAGAATTGTATCGTGTCCAAGTAATTGATAACTAGTCCCATTTGGAAAGCATTCTAGCCGTGCAATAAAAAATGACAGACTATCCTTAATCGTATTGGATGCAAGAGCTTCTCTTTTTTGCATCTAATGACATCAAATAGTAAATGCTGATGACTTGTTTAATGTAAAAAGTAACAGTAAGGCCACGCAAAGTTAATTGTTTGGTTTACAGGCGCGTGTGGGTGCCTTAAATTATCGCGGGTCAAATTTTTTTCTCAATCTTGGTATGCCCGCTAAAAATCGTATTTTCGCCAAATTTCGACCGTTTTTGACAATCCAACATACCATTTTAACCGGGTCGAAATGAGCTTTTCAATGGTGCAATTTCAAACCTCTAGGTTAAAACACTAACAAGTTATTTGGCAAAAACTAAAATATATTTAATACTAAACGACATGTATCATATTTTAGTAGAATATTATACTTTTTTAGGCTGACTGCATACTCTTTCAGCTTGGAGCTAGGTACACGTCAAAAAAATGTGGGCAGTTAAATAAAATAAAATGCCTGGTTGCCTGGTGCTTCAATTTGCAACCTCGCCCGTAAACCAAACAATTTTTTTTGCATGGCCTAACATCAAATAATTACACAAAGTGCAGTGTAATGAATTCTGCAGGCTGGCTGTCCAGATGGCATTCACAATAAATAATTAGTTCTGGAAGAACTTAAAACATAAATACTGGTGATCAAACCTACAAGTTGAATCATCTAGATGTTCAGAAGTAACCTGTAAATGAGTTAAGCCTTGGGCTGCAATTTAAATATCATCCTCCTCGTACTAACTTAACTGTAATCTGTGCGTCAAATTGCTTAGGCACATACTAACCTTACTTTCCACTCTGATTATCAAGTGCAACAAGAGCATCTAGAGAGAACAACGTAAGCATCGTGAACATTGGCAAATGCTTGAATCGGTAGAGCAAAAGGCTGAAGCAAATGATTCCGTCCTATGGTGGAAGCAAAAATCTAAATTCGATTTGAATTTAGCATCTTTACTTATAAAATAGCACTTAATATAAATAGCATTTTGATGTTATTTGGGTTGTGTGAAGTATAATTTAAAATTTAGTATTATACTGGGAATAAGTGTGACCCCAAAAAAATGCTGGCTGCCCACTAATGAGATTACTTGCATGAAAACTTTATCTTTTCACGGTTTATGCGAACTGACTGTAACGCAGGGGTGTGCGATACCAGGTATTGTAATTCCAACTGCAATATTGGTATCACGATACTTTTTCAATACCGATATTTCAAAATTTAAAGGAACTTAATGGTTGGTAACCAATGAAAAAAGGAAAACTCTTACCGTTATATTCAAGTCTTCACGACATGATTAAAGGTAGACCAAACGCTATTTTGACCTCTTCGCCGTTAATGATACTGCGTCAATCCAAAACAAATGTTTGATTATTTTCGATAATAATCGATATTTTTCGATACCATCGCTACTACTGAAAATTCCATACCCAATTTTGAATTTCGATACAATTACCGATAATCGCACACCCCTGCTGTAACAGCACTTTTTGTATTGAGTCTTCGTCCATTTGATGCCATAAGTAGGTCCTGTCACGACCATTGTATGGTTTTTAAACCAACAAGGATGATTCAAATGGATAACTGGACAGCACCCAATAAATTCTAGCCAGCCAATAAGGCCTCCATCAAACTGCAGTTTTACTTCACTCTGCATGTGGAACTGAACACCATTTAAATATTAATACGAGAAAAATAGAACATCTCTTTTTTTCTTTACGTATATAAAATAAAATGACTGACCACTCTCAGACTAGTACATACACAACAAAAGCACAGTACGTACGTACATATAAAATGAAGAATTACGCCAAAAACTGGCTCGAGTTAATTAAAAACTTCCAAAATAATTATTTGTTACGGATATTGTGTGAAAAAAAATTGGGAGTATTTAAGTACAGTAAAGAGAAGTTAAGTTAATTCCTTTAAGCAGTACAAATAACACTTGATACAGATATAAAATCTGCTTGACGACGTTTGCATTATAACGCTTGTAGAGGACTAATTCGGGATTTTAAGTCTTGGGCTTTTTGTACTTGTTCTTTTCGTGAAGGGCATCTCTTCCACAATTTTTGTCGTACATGGCAGTTACTTCCGTTAGTAAGGCTGGTAGCTCACTAGAAATAGCAAAGTCGATTTTGTCCAGGAGACACGAGGAAAAGATACCACACTGGCTCGACAGTGGCTGAAATGAATCTATCAAGTGGGTGGTGAAAAAGTTTTTGTATTCTTCTGGTGCTATCAGATCATGCTTGCTAACATGTTCGTGGTCAAGAACGGATTGGTGAATGCGGTATTTGCTTGGATTGTTGAGGATATCGTCAGCAACTTCATTGGTATCTCGGAATATCGACTTATGTTCTCTAAGTGCGTTGACGTATCGATCCGCCACTAGTGCATGGTTGCGCACAAGAATGGCATGCTGTCTAATGAATGCAATCTTGTTTTCCAGGCGATTGGCTATCACGCCGTACATGTCGTTGAGTAGTGAGACTTCTTCTGCCAGAAAGAGGTCAGCATTGACGTCAGTCTTAAATTCCTTGGACCAGAAAGAGCCGGTGTAGACGCGAGGTGGTTCCGTGACGTTAATAAGCGGAGCCAGGCTCCAAAATAGAGCTCCGTAAACCCTCATTAGTTCCTGCGGTGTAACAGAGTCCGCCTTGTTCAAAATAATGCGTACCTAGGGCAAACCAAAAATTAAAATTAGATAGGATAGATAGGACTCCCATATTACACCAAATAAATATTGTGCACGATCACAACTGTAAACATGAAAGCACAACAAAAGGTAATTGTAAGAGCTTAGTATATTGATTATAGTATAGTACATGGAAGATCCTGGCTGCCATTCGTGGAAAATATTAAGAAATAAGTTTGCTTTATTTTTGTTTCTGCAGTCTTATACGGTCAACAAAATTCACATGTACTAAAAACTAAATTATTTCATTTTAAAGAGCACAAAATTATCTAGTTAATTACTAACTTTACCATAACATGGAAATATACGGCTGATGCAAGTCTCAAAAGCGCTCACATGGGTTTTTGTTTAGTGCATGGAAGATTTTATTAAGACAAAGCCAGAGAGACTACAAAAAAAATTGTGATCGCACATCAACACTTTTTCACCAAATACTTCCTGGATCCGTTGACCATATCAGCCCGAGCTCTGTTTGTGCAATTACCACAAATTTATGAGCCATTACGTTCAGAGATGAGTCGCAACTAACTACTTGGATCTAAGGAAAGACTATTCAATACGCAACGTTTATACACTGAACGTGCCTGAACCTGGCGTTACAACTACAAAAAAAATTAAAACCAATGGTAATGCCTTAAGTCAATCTCCTAAAGTGGCACAAAAATCAAAAGCTCAGACACTTGACCCCTCAGAATGTTGTGAAGCTGGGTAGGATGTCCCACTACCGCAATGAAATTTTCCATTTAAAAAAAAATTGATTTTTTTTATGGCTCTATATTGATCAAGTAGCGGTGTTTGGAGAAACTCTGCACAAAAGAGCCAGGCAGCTGCCACTAATTTTCTGCAAAATCTTTTCACATACACATTGTAAGCTTTGTGATGACGTTGGCAGTTGGCAGACTACCTTCATAAAAGGTGCAGATTCTTTTAAAAGTGTAGGAAAGTTTGCGTATGGATACACCCTATGTACAGTATAGAGACAGTGATCTGCCAAGATTATCTTTATGACGCGTGTTACTTCGATGTGTGTTACTTCGGGATTTAGTGATGTAATTTCAGCTTACGTATTCTACGCAAAATGACGGCTCTTTATTTTTTATTTCATGGTGACAGTAATATCATGCTGATTAGCATATCTGGAGCACTATTACTAAACGATTCAGTGGAAAACAACATTGGTTTTCTATATCAATCAACCCTACTATCAAAACCTGCTGGTAACAGACACAGGAGTTGCTCCTTATTGGTTTGCGTCGAGTTATAGCGTCGAGTGCCGAGCCAAAAATTACGTTACTTCGGTGGTTCCAGGGCCAGGGTGGGCTAAATGGACTACGAGGTGGACTGTATTAACTTCCAGTGGTCACTTCTACAGTGATTTGTAGTTTCTGGGTGGTCTGTGAACCTTTTTACACACGATTTAAATTAGTGAGACTTTCTTGTGGGAGGCGGCCATCTTGTTTGTTTACCTTTCGGAGAAAGGCATCTTAAGTGTAAAATGTGTGTTGCTGCCTCTTCGTGAAGGAGTTTTATTGAGAACTCTGAAATCCATTCTAGTGAGAAGCCTTTTTAGTGCGAAGCATGTGATGTTTTGTGTTTACAGTTGATGAACTCAGTCTGGGGAGAAGCCGTTTAAATGCAGAGTGTCTGCTGCTTTATTTCTACTTCTCTTTTTATTGCTGCAGTGTTCACAGCTAATTGGTCCCCCCCCCCCAACAAAATCCAAAACAATGCTTTGGGTCACTAGCACTTGCACCTTGGGGTTAACTGGTTGTTAGAAAACAAAGGTTTTGTTTAATCGAGAGCCGTTGGATTGGACTTGGCCGATCGCCGCTCATGCGGGATGAGGCCACCTAAATGTTACGTGTGCAGTGCTGTTTTACTATGTATGGGACAAGTTTTAATGAACGAGTTCAATTCTATTCTGGTGACAATAATTGAAGCATAGTTGAAGTAGCTCACTTTTTCGTTTTGAACTAAAATTATTCTTCAAAACTAAAGCCGTTGTGGAGCGAAGCCGTTTAAATGCGTTATTTGTGCAGCGGCATTCCTTGACTATTTTTGCATCACTTGTTTGATTTAGCATCTGCATCACTCGACCCAGCACATGCATAGTACAGAGAAAATCGGTTTGACTGTGGTTATTAAAGTGATGCTGCGTCTTTGTGCGTTTGGTCATTTGAATGGTCTTAAATGTGTACGACAGGAGTTTTGCGTTACCGTTTTTTGTGTGTTGATCACCAGATTCGTTGTCTTGTGTTCACAGTGGAGAGGAACCAGTTAAATGTTCAGAGTATGGGTACTTCTTTCTATGATCGGTAAACTGAATCCTGCACTTGTTTCGTGCATGTGGCAAATATAATTGTTTTGTGATTATTATGGCAAAGAAGACTACATTATACTCACGACCCTATACTTTCTCACATGAGGCGGAAAAAAGCAGCTCGACTGTGGCCAATGTGCTGCTGCTTTCTCGTGTGCTAGTCTATCGAATCGTCTTACTACTGTGTTTTTATACTAGTTAAATGTTCCGATTGTGGGAAGTTCTTTTGCCTTTCAACACTCTGTCCAGCACTTTGTGCAATTAGATGATCGCCTGGTTTGGGATTACTGTTGTGCTTACGACTAAATCTTCACTCTCACTGCAGCACTTGTTTGTGTAAGGTGGGGAAAAATAGTTCGACTGTGATTAATGCGTTGCTGCGTTCTTGTCTGCTGGTCATTGGATTCATATTAATTTGAGTCTGAAGTGGAGAAATACCCGTTTGGTTATTTGCGTTGTTTATTGATGTGGTAAATTTGGTTTAATTACTCACGTTCTGCGACCGAAATCCTCTTACCATTTAAAAGTTTAAAAGAACGAAAATGGAATCCTCAACTCCATGTTTCCCAACTCGCAGGAAGTCGCTTAGGTCAGTAAGGAAGCCTGCTTTATTTTCATGCTGTCTAAGATCACGATCTGTGGCTAAGAGAGCCAATAATAATATCTCAATGCCTACTGAAATCTTACAATCTAACAGCTTAAGCGAAACTACAGTTTGCTACTCCCCTGATAATTTGGTCACCGCTTACTCTGCTTCTAAACCAGATGTCACCGATCTACTTCGTTCTGTTGACCTCTCTCAGGTATCTGATGATTTATCCTTTTCCACTTGTCAGTCCCCATCAATTCAAAAGGTTGGATTTTCTCCGGGAGTTAGTGAAAATGACAAACCCAAATCACTACCAACCTTTCTTGAAAACTTTCTTGAAAACTCTCGGAGTGAACTTAACGTTGGTGTAAGTACTTTAAAAGCACAGGTGAGCCTTATTAATGAAAGCATTAAACATGTGACTTCTGACTTCCAGCTGTTGCACACTGAACCTTCTAGTGGTAATACTGTACTGGCAGGCAAAATTGACCATTTGACCGATGTGCTGGACCACTTTCTTAGCTCAATTCAGCAACTGCTTAAAGTGAGCTTTTCTAATCTTGAACTTAAAATTGAAAATGCCCTCCTGAGCCAGTCGTCTATGATTGGCACATTTTTTGAGAAGGTCGCTAACCATGACATCACCGAAATGGGCATTACCCGTTTTTCACCAACCGGGCAGTCCATACCTACTGACCCCCATGCCACCACATCTATGTCAGTAAATACTGTGGTGTCAATTACTAAAGCGAACGAAGTGCAAGTGGTTTCTGCACATATTGACAAGTTACCTAGCCGAGCTTCTAACGTTGACATGTTACCTAAGTCATCCGTGCCTGTGAACTCCCACCCTGGGCGGTCGTTACACAAAGGAAACAGATCTTCTAATGGTAATTTGCCTTACCCTAAGAGGGTACCAAGATCATCACCTGCTGAAATTGAAAGGCTAAATCAGTTCAACCCTGCAGTCAACAGTGGCAGTACTCGGCATGCTTCAGTTGCACAACCATGTAACAATTCACTAAAACAGCTTTCCTCTCCAAACCCTACACATAAAGTAAGGAAAAAATTAAAATTCCTCATTATTGGTGATTCGCAGGTCAGGAAAGTTAAACTACCATGGAATATTGGCAACTCAAAGACTTGGTGCTTTCCTGGTGCCCGTCTTGAGCATCTATGTGACTGTTCCCAACATTTTAAATCCTTCAGAAGATATTACCAATGTAGTGCTCTGTGCCGGGACCAACAATGTAGGTTTAGACTCTCCGGCAGTCATTGCCCAAAAACTACTTGAGTTGATTGACATAATCAAATCCTTTTTACCCACAGTGCGCATCACTGTTATCAGTATCTTCCCGCAAAGGCAGCGTTTCCGTGTACATCACTGGCCCTCCCTACAACAGTATATTGTTCAGTGCAATGGCCATATTATGGCATGCTGTAAAGAAGCAGGAGTTGATTTAATCTCCTTATGGGATTTAATTTCACGTAGACATGGCATCCTTGCATCTGATGGTATCCACTTATCTCCCCTAGGCAAAAAACTGCTTGTTGATGCCATCATACAAAGTACGCTACTCGAGCGGAAACCATTTAACTTCTTCTCTTTTGAGGGAAACTAACCTTGTTTAATAGACTAATCGTTAGTCGTATGACGGAACATATTCCCAGATTTCTTCCGGCAAAGTTACATCTCAAAAAGCATACTTACGACAATGTTTACAACAATGTTTGTTTAAGAAAGTGTCTTACGAGTGATACCAACGACGCTCATAGTCAATGCGGCAAACTCCACATTAACGATGAACTCGATTTTATTTTTTCAGACCCCGACGTATGCCCATTAGCATACGATTTTAAAATGTCGTTTTACAATACCACTGCTGTTCCTGAAGGTTCTTCTATTGTTGGTAACTTTATCGATAGGTCTGTTTCTTTTGTTCATCTAAATGTCAGGGACTTTTCTACTCAGAACAAATTCGATAAATTTGAACACATTATTAATGCCACTAATGCTGAATTCGATGTCATATGCGTCACAGAAACGTGGTTCAATGATCAAAATCTTGGTGTTTGTAACCTAGACAGCTACACTTTTATAGCAGAAAACAGAATTCTAAAAAAGGGTGGAGGTATTGGAATGCTAATTAAGAGCTGTTGCAGCTTCCACGTTAGACATGACTTAAAGTTTTCTATTGATGAATTGGATGGCCAGGGTATGTTTTTAGAAATTACTTTTGGGCACCATGTGTATGTTGTTGGAGTAGTCTACAGGCCTCCAGCTGGCAACATGCGTAATTTCAGCAATGCTTTTAGTTTTACTATAAACAAAATTTGTGCCGAGAAAAAGAGAGGTTATATTTTAGGAGACTATAATGTTGACTTAAATAAGTATTTGTCTGATTACGCCATTTCATCTATTGTGAATGATTGGCTTTCTGTAGGATTTGTTCCAATTATCACAAAGCCAACTAGAATTACAGACTCCTCTGCTACGAGAATTGACAATATTTGGACGAATCATTTAAGCAAGGGAACTCATACTGGCATTATCATCTCTGATTTCACCGATCATTTTCCAATCTACGTGTTCTTAGAACCTAATAAGCTTAGTAAAATACATCCTTGCTATAAGATTAGGCGACGTTACTCTGAAAAAGGCTATAATAATTTGGTTGAGGGCTTAAAGAATGAAATGTGGAACGAGTTAAATCTTAAAGATGACTTAGACCTATTGTACGAAAATTTCTTAGCCAAATTCACACATCATTTGGATATTGCATTTCCCATAATTGAGCCCAACTTTAAAAATGAAACTACCATCAAACGAGTTAAAAGGACTCAAGATTGGGTTTCTCCAGAACTGCAAAAACAAATCAAAATGAAAAATAAGTTGTACAGGAATTACATTAGGAAACCAGATGCTAATAATAAAGAGAAATACAAATCTGCATACAAAAAAGTTCACATCCTTATTAAGGAAGCAAAAATTAATTTTTATGGCAACCTTTTTAAAAACAATAAAAATAATAGCAAGGAATTATGGAATGATTTAAAAAAAACTTACAGGTACCCATAAACCCCATAACATGACTCTTCCACATGCTAGCCAGAATTCCAATGAGGCTCCTGGGTTGGCTGCAGAATTAAATTTGCACTTTGTCTCAATTGGACCCAAGTTGGCTGCTAATTTGCCTACCGTGCCTAATGTGGGAAATACGGGAGCCAAGTTTAACGATTCACTTTTCTTGTGGCCTACTGACGCATGTGAGATCGAGCATTATTAAGGCATTCCCAGACAAAAAATCAAGTGGTTTTGATGACATTAGCATGCTACTGGTCAAACGGTGTTATAGGTATTTGTCACCACCTCTTGCACAGCTCATAAACAAATCCCTTACGACAGGTTGTGTTCCGAACCAGCTCAAAAAAGCAAAGGTTATCCCTCTCTATAAATCTGGTAATGTTAATGATTTTTGTAACTATAGGCCCATTTCTTTGTTGCCTGTTTTTTCAAAAGTATTTGAAAAAGTTGTATATAAGCGTTTACATTTCTTTCTGGAAAAACACCATCTGTTGAGTGACAATCAATTTGGTTTTCGCAGGGGTAGATCTACAGTTCAAGCACTACACACTGTCGTTAATAGGGTTATCGAAAACATTGAACTAGGTAACTTTACCGTGTCTGTTTTTTTGGACTTATCCAAAGCCTTCGACACAGTAGACCACGATTTACTTTTAAAGAAGCTTTCTTCAATTGGTATCAGAGGTGTTACTTACAATTGGTTTAAAAGCTATCTAGTGGGCAGAACAGTTTACTGATCTAAATGGAGTTCAGTCTCCACTGCTGGGAATTACTTGTGGAGTGCCACAAGGGTCCATCTTAGGCCCAATACTTTTCTTGGTGTACATTAATGATATTTTTTCTTGTAGCAATCAGTCGTTCGTGGTTGGCTTTGCAGATGATACCACATTAGAATATTCCGGAAAAGATTTGAATGTCCTTATCAGCCATGTTAACTTTGATCTTAAAAGATTTACCCACTTCTTTGATTCTAACAAATTGTCATTAAATGCAAAGAAAACCAAATATATGATAATGGGTTCGAGTCAAAAAATTGCGCAAATTGATCAAAATGAGTCACACGTCATCGAAATCTCGGACGTTGTACTTGAAAGAGTGAGAAATGTTCGTGTTTTAGGAATTGTCCTTGATGATATCCTTTCATGGACACCACAGATTAGCTATGTGTGCAGTAAAGTTGCCAGGGGATCTGCTATCCTGTCTAGAGTGAAAGGATTTGTTCCATCTAAATTATTAAGAATTCTATATTTTGCATTTGTCTATCCCTTAATTTTATACGGGATTACTGTTTGGGGTGCAGTTTCAAACTACAAGCTACAACGTATTCTTGTACTTCAAAAAAGAGCAGTAAGAAGTATTGCTAAGGCAACTTATGACTCCCACTCTTTGCCTCTGTTTAGGAAGTTTGAAATTATCAAGGTTGCTCAAATTTATCAATACAATGTTTGTCTTTATATGCACAGCCTTGTTTACGCTGCCAGCGAAACTCGGTCTTGCTTCAACAGACTTATCCTTGTGAAAACCTTCCACGATTGTCACGACTACAACACCCGTAATGGTGATAAGCTCATCTTACCAAGGTGTAGAACTGACCATGCAAAACGCAATCTCACCTACACGGCTGTAAAAAACTGGAACTGCCTCCCTCTAAGTATCAAGCAGGTGAAAAATACCAAAAAATTTGCGTTTACTTTAAAACAGTTTCTTATACATCTTAATGAATAGATGTATCTTCATGCTGGTCTCTTCTTAATATGTATTCATTCTTAAATTTGCTAATTGGGCGTTTCTTTCTGAATTGTAGGTTCTCCTATTTACCCATAGACAATTATATGTGTGTTCATATATTTATATTGTTTTAATTTGTTTTGTTTCACCACGTTAATCATTTACTTGTTGCTAATACTGTATCTAGGATCTCATTGTCTGTTTTGTATTTAGTTACCATATTATGCTTTGACGTTTTGTATGTGTAATGGGTTCTTCCCTATAAAACAGGTTCGCAAGAACCTCGGGAAGTTTTCCCTTATGTTTTCACATAAAAATAAAATTCATTCATTCATTGGAATATAGGCTATTTTCCCAATTTTTACCAAAAATGATTCTGTAATTCCCTTTTAAAAGTTCTAACACTCGTCTAAATTTAATTTAAAATAAAACTTAAAAAAAGTGTGTAGTCCAAAAACTTATTAGTCTTGGTATTTTTTTTAATATTGTATACTGTGGGACTCCTTTCAAGATGGCTGCCTTTCTGTTTGTTAACAGGTGAATGCTAGCGAAAAAACAATGTCTTAGTACTGGAACATAACAACTAGCTTGGTGTGGAAATGACAATGATCCTGAGATGGAGTTTGAATCCGATTTTGATGTGGAAGCAGAAGTATTCCAGCTATCTTTCAAAATGTTCGAGATTGTGGGCCAAAGGAATTTTCAAAGTATGTAACTAAAACATAATGTGTTGGAACAGTTTGTGTCACCGAATTAGTTAATTTCCAATAGGTTTGGAAGCAACATTTCAGAAGGCAGTTACGTTTGTGCATATCATCGATGAAAGTCTGGTACATGTGGTTAATGGCATTGTCATGTCAATATAAAAGTCACAAGAAACGAAGAAAAAAGTCAAATCAATGTCTGTTAACGGAAGAAAAATTCAGCATTCAGGTTTGTTATGACTTATGTACTCCTCAGAAACTAACTTGAAAAAGAACAAAAAGGATCTTCAAGTGCTGAAGGTACCAGTGATTTTTTCACCAACCAAAATCTGTAGATGTGTTTCACCATCCAAAGCTACTTCTAATGAATTAATGAATACATTCATGGAAAATGCAGCTCTTGATATTAGCCCTACGAGGTTTATTGTGCCTTCTCTATTGAAGTAATGTCAAAATCTACAGCAAATAAAACCAAGAGAAAATATAGTTTCGCTTTGGAAAATATAATCTGCTGTAGATTTTCAGAGTTCTTAAATTAGGGAATGCACGATAAAACTTCACGGGCCAACATCAGCAACATTCGTATGGCAAAACAGCTTCTAAACATTGTGGTTTGGTGGTACTAGTATCTACACCATTCTCGAGTTCGTTTCTGCGAGTGGTACTTAAGCCCACCACCAATTGGAAAGTTGATTTTTCTGGCATAATAGAATTACTTTCCACGTAGCAACACGTTTTGATTGTGACTTCTTTCTTTGTTTATCGTGACTTTTATGTTGACATGACGCTGTTTGCCACTGTGTACCAAATTTGTATCTGCTATGCACGCATTCTTCTAGATGTATTTGAAATTAATTAATTCGGTGACTGGTCTTGATGAATAAACACAAACTGTTAAAGAGATATTCTGACACATTGTGTTCACATACTTCAAAAATTCCTTCAACCCTGGCATGGGTGCTGGGACCACAATCTTCAATATCTTGAAACGTTGGTCGTGATCGGGCCATTTTTCCTGCATTAGGAAAGTTACATGGCTTACCAAATTCTGCTTCCACATCAACATCCGATCAAGTCTCCCTCCTAGGATTATGGCCACCTTGACATCAGGACCACAGTCCATTTCCACATCGTGCTAGTTAATATATTCCACTCCTAAGACGTACGGTATGGTTCTTTAGTTCATATTTAATTTCCCCCTACTTTCTTTCATTGTTGGATATTCTTAGACTACCCGGTAGGGTACAGTTAGCATTTGCAATACCCGGAAATTAATCGGTTCCCAGCAAAATCCCCTATCTGGTACATCCCTATAGCTAGCTATGACTGCGCCAACTTAACAAAAAACAAAAAAATGCTTACCTTTGCTTCATGCGTTTTGAGTTGTCTAAATAAAGTTTCCAGCTCAACTCCTACATCTAGTTTCGTAGGATCGAACACGACAAATATGAGGTCAGCTCTATCAATAAACCACTTGCAAACATCATTAAAAGGATAACCCCTTTCTTGTTGCTTTCGATTCTCAATGATCCCAGGTGTGTCAATTATGGTGACCTAAAATGAATGAATTGTTTTAATTGCAAAGACATTTTTTTAAAATTACAAATTGCAGCACCAGGACTATTACTTTTTCAAGTAGCTTGTTGGGCAGTTTTACTCCTTGGAGGCGTTCTATAAACGATTGTCCAAACTTTTCTAACGACGAATAACCTCCATCCACTGCTAAAACCATACCTTCTACAGTCTTGTGTTCTTCCCCGTGCATCAAAACAGTAAAATCGGAGGTGGTGGGTTGAGCACCTAAAGGGGTAATCATGCCGTTATGTGGTGAAAATTACGTAATAGAAATAAACGACAACTTCAAAAGTATTCAAAAAAAAATACATTTATCTAAATACTTAATGTGCAAAAATTGAATCCGATGACTTGCCTGCTGGTAATGCCAACGTACTCTCTTCGAGATTCACAACATAGTTAATCATAGAGGATTTTCCTGTGCTCCAGGGGCCCACAAACAGTATTCTTGGCATTGCGAATATTTCACCATCTGCCACAAAGCATAAAGTCATGTAATTCAGTTTAAGTGATGCACGGTGTAAGCTTGCATTGGACTGTGATCAATTAGAACAATTAGACACGGCCTTGACTTAACAATTGAACACGTCCTCTGCACCTTCCCCTTAGATTTTCCACAATTTAAATCTTTCGGCCGCATTGGGATTTACCTTCAATGTGACAAAAATATAACCGTTCCCAATTAACCGAAAACTGTAATACTGACATGTGTTTTTATAAAAAGATGACTTTTGAAGCTTTGCACAAATAAAGCATGGGCCTAAATGCACATAATTATTTTTTAAATATTGGTTTAAAATATTATTGCGTATGCTAAAATCATTTTCACATACAAAGCCCCACGTAAAGTTAATATTTTGCCGTGTAATTTCTAAACGAGAGACAACTGCTTGAGATTTGGACCATTGGAAAGCTGTTGGAAAAAAATCCTTGAAAATGGTGTACTCAAATGTCAAAATTGGTCGAAGAGAAGTGGAAATATTTTCTATTTGGTTTATTAACGATCTGAGTTTTATCTACCGATACCGATTTCGGTAAATATCAGTAAGGATCGGTAATAATAAGGATAGGCCCAGCCTTACAAAATATGCTTTTAGTTGCTTACAGTGCAGACACATGTGGGCTCGCGAGGCCGCCTATTTATCATCAATAATCACTCTTTCACTGAAAACTGCTCATGACGTTTCAGTTTGATCAGGAAAAATAATCAGAAAGAAAGAAAAACTTTGACCTGAGCAAATAAACATTCCATGGACAAACTTATGGCCTTGTTATTGTCTGGCTCTTGTCCCGTTTTGTCACCGTGGTTTCTCAACCCCATGTCCGATTCTGGATTTTTTTTTTTTTGATAAACCTTGTCCAGACTCCCGTGCTCCTGCATGCAAAGTGTGGCTTGGATAGTCCTCGTGGCTTTCGCGTAATGCACGGTCTAAGATTATATTGGAGTGTGATCAAAGCGGAGCTCCGCTCGGCCTTCAACTTCGCTACGCTCCAAAGACGGAAACGGTTTTCACCATTATGCTAAATTCAGCGTCCAAAAATTAGTTAAAATAAAAAAAAAAGTTCAGAAGTGTAAAGCGGAAGTGTTCCGAACACTGGTTGCTACTAGGTAGTCGCTGCCTCCGCTTGTTTCATAATAAAATTTACATTTGGTCTAGTAAATTTTGGGGGTGTTCCTGTAGTTTTAAACACGTTCCAGACAAGGGGCCGGTACAAAGTTCTCCTAAATTTGCGCACTGCAGTAGGAACAACATGTTAGTTTAAAGTGAATTTGGAATATGTGAATGGTCAGTGTACCCAAAGTGTGCTTGTTTTAATTAGTTGCTATAACTCGGTTGCATCCAATTTGTGTCCGCTGGGTAAATCGCAGTTTTAACTATGAGTACGTAATATGTAATGCGGATATGCGCTATTTTAATGTCACAATATGTAATTTGTGATAGCACTAAACTGTAGTGTAAACTTTAGTTGTTACCTACGTTAAATTTAATTTAAAATGCCAACTTCCACAGCAATTGTTTAAAGGCAATGGAAGCATTGTCATATTCGACATTTCATGCCTCTGATCAACCAAGACTCAGGATTTGGATTAATGATTTTCCCTGCCTACTGCTTTGTGACCAGTGGGACTCGTATTAACCCAACTCTCGTATGACTTTTTTTTTTTTTAATTTATTTTTAGGCTCCATCATTGAATGAATTTAGAAACTAACTTGCATATATCTGTTTCAGAGTTGGCAAGTTTCTTCTATGGTCTTTTCTTGTTTTTTTCTGTCCAGAAGAAACACCTTTTTTCCTTTATTCCATACAAAACAAATAGTCGTTTAATAAACTAGACTACTTGTCTTTGAAGCTACTTAAGTTAGTATGAGTTTTTTTCAATTTATAGTCATTTTTAAAAATTCATTCCATGTTACAAAACGGTACAGCATGGAAACGGATTATTTGGCACAGAATGCTGTGTAGCAGTGTAATCTATGATGGTTGTTAATGATAGGAGTTTGATTTTGCTGACTGCTGTGCAAGCTGTCGTTCATATTCTTTACAGCCACAGCTGTTCATTTTTTCAATCTCCATTCTTTTAGTGTTTTACTATTTTTCCACATCTTCCATCCTTTTCCACCAGAAGGAAAGAAATACCCTTCTGGTGGAAAAGGGTAAAAGGATAAAGGTAAACTAAAGGACGGCTGCAAACAAATGCTTTAGCCATCTGCAGCTGAACCATATCGCGACAATAAGGATTTGCTTTCATGTACAGTACATGGAAAAAAAAAAAACGGTCGACTAATTTTTAGGCAATTTTAGACAGACTTACCATTGACAATGTGCCTGTTCATGTCATTGAACTTGTACGCAGTTTCAAGGGGTTTGATGGCATTATTATAAATGTTACTTAGTTTCTTCAGCGTTCCAGTTAAAAACTGGCTGTCAATTGTATCCCTTGGGAAGAGAAGTATAGGGTTAGTTAAGCTGCATCCTATGTTATTTACTAGGCAGTAAAAAAGGGGAAAAACATGCTCGGGTATAAAGCGATATTTGCATTGCACTGTTCAATCACCGAGAGGGAAGCTCTCTATAGACACCTTTAAAATGGACAGTTGCTTCTTTTCGTTTGCACATTTTTCGTGTTTGCTCCAGCAGTGCTTTTAAATAATGAATAAATCACAAGGTAAAGGGTTAACGAAGCAAACAGTCTGTATTACAGACTGACCTTGTGTCGATACAAGAAACATTAAACCGAAAAAGAACGAAAAGGCAATTGCCTCGACTGTGACTCGAACCCGAGACTTCTTACGTACTAGACCAGGTGCTCTAACCGCTGCGCAATCGGGGTGGCTATAAGCAACAGCTGAGCTTAGTAGCTGTTAAAGTTTCTCTGTGGCGATGTAACGGCCAAAATGTACAGGGTTGTATTTGGTTGACGGAGGATAAAGCATTTACATTGCCATTTGGACCACTTGTTTTGTTCACACACTGAAAGTGGAGAGTAGAAGTCTGAAGAGCGGAGTATGTAGTGCATACATACATGGCTGAAGTGTTACGGCTTGACCTGATTACTAGTTAAAAACAGTTTTCATTCCTCTTGGTGACATTTGATTTCTAGAAAAAGGGCTGACATTGGCATTGTATGCTGTGTTCAAGGCTCACTGTAACCCTTTGACGAAGGCAGGCAGTCATTTGCAAATGTTGCATGCGCTATAGGAGAACAAGCAGTGCTGGTTATGTCTTACATCCACAAAGACCAGAGCCCTTCAACTGGTAGATTCTGTTGTAGCATTTGAGAGAGTTGTTTGCTTTGCTACAGCCCGTTTGTTAATAACAGCTTAGGAGTCTGTATGAAGTTTGCCTACCAGAAACTACTATGGTAGAACGTTAGTTGACAAGCTAGCTACTTGATAAGTAAACAAAGATACTTGGTTGCACAATTTCATTTAATCATCTCTCATCAGTTTACCAAAGGATAATAAAAGCACTGTTAAGTGGCTAATCAACAGAACTTATTTACTGCCAGACTTATCATAAGGTAACGAGTAATCGCACATGTTATGTGTTTATTTTTTCTGATGGCATTACCCATTCGTTTCCAGGCGTAAAGTGGAGTGAATGTGATCTCTACTTCTTTGACCAAAGCCATATTTGTCCTCTTCTATGGTTTCTTCATCTTTTTGTTCCTCTTCTAACGTTTCTTGGGCAACAGTTGCTTCATCTGTTAAACCAAAAAATATGGTAAACAGAAGAATACTTATATTTTCCAACTGGACGATCATCGTAAAGTTCGTAATTTTAAATCCGATTGGTTACACTTCCTCCCTACTTTCTTCCATAAGCTTTCTAGTTTTGTGATTGATATCCCGTTTAATGGAAATTATAGGCTTCAATTGACTCGAGTAAAACCTAACATTTTGACGAATTGAGGTTGTGCTATCCGATTGACGTATCATTAACATCTATGGTTAAATTCAAGACCTTTTGAGTTGTGGTGAGGAATGCTTGAAATTAGTGTATGAAAAAATGTTTTAACATGTATGTGGCAGGAATTTGTTGGTGAGTGTAAGAGACTGATATGTGCTACATATGGTATTTAAAAATAGGACAAAATAGCTGCTATGTCTCCACCTCCCTTTAGTATTTAGGATTTAGATAAGGATGGGCGAAACTGTGCTAGAGGTGGCACGATAAACAATTTTTTTGTCTTGATAATGTTTTAAAAACTTATAACAACTGATTC
This sequence comes from Lithobius niger, assembly GCA_023313725.1. Lineage (NCBI taxonomy): Eukaryota > Metazoa > Arthropoda > Chilopoda > Lithobiomorpha > Lithobiidae > Lithobius > Lithobius niger. Next base: position 21,631 of record JAHWFP010148367.1, read on the forward strand.
TTTCTCTAAAACAAATTTTTAAACTGGAATAGGCTGCTGTAACCATTATAATTAGTACATCTTTAAAAAAAATAAATGGTCGAATCCTGTAGCAAAAAATTAAAGAATGCAACATTGACAGTAAAAACATGACAGCTGTCAGCCTGTACAATCCAACCATAACGATCGTGTAGCATTGGTTTTTTATTAATCCTCATGTTGTCATTACTTGTTAGGTTTGCGATGGGAGACCCAGCCGAGGGATATATTGCATATACGATGAATTTAGAAGTCGAATTAATGAAACAATAACAGTATGCCAATAATTCGATACGTGTGAAAAAGGAAGAAAGCTAAACAGCGAAAGTTTTTACCACGATATCAATTTACTGATAATCGTGCCACCCATACTAGGTGCAGTTGAGGGTGGTGGTATGAAACATAAAGTCCTTGTTACGTTTTGTTAATCAGGGTTTCTGTCCCACATTAGAGGTACAGTCATGGAGTGGGGATAACCCTGGTGACCAAGACTCATCATTTCAAATTACAATTAAATTTAAATTGCTTTGGTCTATCTTCTCAAAAACGTGTAATCATAATAGCCGTTGTACGAATATCACATATTCTACACCTATACTTGTAACGTATCTCTCTGAAATTGTTCACGTTAAGAGGCTTGATGTGGTGAAATCTTAACAATAACCATGGTTTCGGTTAAACTTAAACGGTTTGTTAAAAATATTTCTGGGTATAGACAAACGTTTGAACATATTGCCAATACATGTTCATTTTGAGTTTGACGTTGAATAGATTTTAAGATTTTAAAGCCTAAAAAAATTATGCTGGCAATTAGTACATCGCACACATTTATTTTAACCACACACATTTAACAAAAAAAAATTGTTAATGAAATATTACTCTCGATTTAAAAATTGGGTCATTATAGTTTTAGTTCGTGGAGCTCTTGGCAAGACGATCATTCACACCGGAATCTCCCTGGATAAAATCCCAATTTTGGGAGACCGGTACAGGGGGGGGGGGGGGGGCTGTGGGTGTTACAAATTACAAATTAAGTTCCTCTAACTTATGACTAAGTACACATTATTATCTGGCAAGTTATAAATCTTCGGCTACGGTGTTAAATTTTTGTTTCAAGTGGGCTGGTAATCTGCTAGTTCATATGTGCATTAAATCACTAAACCCTCCTGTGGACTGCTGATAAACATTTATATAACTTTTTATATATATTTTTTAAAGATTTATATATTTACTTGTTAAAAAATTAGTGATAAAAAAAAAACATTTGCTTCTTTAGGCTAGATTACTTGTCGTTTTCCAATTCTGAGTTTTTGTCTAAAACTGTGTTTCACTTAGAAATATTCGATTTGTAACGCCTTTCTAATCTCTCCATGCAGCCCCTCACCCCTTGCCAAAATAATAATGGAAAAAAAAAGACAGAAAACGTTATTATGTCGGGAACATAGTTTGGTATTACGTAAATAAACATTGTTGTTAGTGAGTCGGTGTGAAGCATGAGGTTTCTTTGACAACCTTGCTCATCATCAGTAGGATAGATTTTTTTTTCCTCGGGAAAAGAATCAATTTTTTAGTCTGCTAGTGTGTGTGTGTGTGTAGAAGTGGTAGCCCCTGACCTTACCTTCGGCTAAATTTAACGGTGGAACCAGACAGAGGAGGACTAGGCCAGACCAAAATATCAGGCGGCTTAGTCGGCATGCATCCCTATGCCATGGCGACATCTTGAACAGAGCATTTCGGGTAATCTACGATGTGCAGGAAAGCACCACTCTGGCTGGCAGGGGGGGACGAAGGTTGTTGGACGAGCAGGGCGGCAGCCTGAGAAGAAGCGGTCGGTGTCTTTTACGAAGGTGAAGCTCACCTTGTCGAGGCAACCTGTTGGGAGGGACAGCGCTCGTGCGTAGCAATGATTCACGATTCGATCGTCAGGTTGCAGGCAGAAGCATGATGGCTGCTGCTCTAGTGAAAAATATTTGTGCAAAAATGTGTTGCAGTCATTACTCGGCAACAAGCTATGCTTTTTTAAGACACGCTCTCCCCCAAGCTCCCCCACGCGCAACGGATGTATTTTCCCAGCCCTTTCTTTTTGGTTCCCAGTGCTTCCACTTGCTGCGAATATTACACTTTTTATGGGAAAAGTGCTGTTAAAAGGGAAAAAATGGGGAAATTCTGTGTTTTATTTAAGTTGTGGTTTTCTCTAGTGAATCACGATCCCTCTCTCCATCCCGACCAACTCTCTCAAAAATTCGTAATAGGCCCACAATCTTCAACTCCCAACAAACGCGTGTTAACATTTTTAAACCTTAGCCAATCCCCATCTACAATTTGGTTAGTGTTTATTGTTTCGTCTGCTGTTGATTTATTAGGATAAAATTATTGCAGTAGTATTGTTTACAGGTTCATCTATATCCTTTACTTCTAGTAGGAGCAGTAGTTCTAACAGGAGAAGAAAGGGTGGAGGGAGGGCGGGGTGGGGGGGGGGGACTGGATTGAGGTTTAATAGCGCGTCGATAGCTAGGTCATCAGCGCCATCCTCACTCACAGTACACTGGCGCCGGGTTGCTGGGGAGAAGAAAGTTCTAACAGGATAAGTACTGCATCAATTTGCGTCAATAGGTGGCGTGCCTGTACGATCAAAACGTGCTCGTTATTATTTTTTATTTGAAAATATAAAAAATTAGTGGTGTGATGAAAGGAAATAACCTAAAGGGAAGGGAAAAAAAGAGGAAACATTTTTTGCACAGGGGGATAAAAATGGGAAATTTTGTCTGTACTCGGGGAAATTCTGTAAATGAGAAGTGGAAGCACTGTCCCGGACCTCCCCCCCCCCCACTACTCCGGGGATTTATTTTTAGAGGTGGTATAAACTGACATAGGAGGCATCGCACCTAACGGTACCTATAATAGCAATATCGCAACAAATTATAAACCAAACTTCGTCCCTTGCCTGGTGAAATTCGAGCTGAACTGTGCTATTACAATACCCCAGATTAAAGAAAAATTCGTATTGTTCCTTGTTCATTTCGCTATCCCATGAAATTCAGCTCTACCTCGCTACTTTCTGGAAATCGGTAAAACTACCGATACCAACTTTACCGATCCAGTTTTAAAAATTTTGCCACAAACGATAGATGCATCCGATAACGATAAGCCGGTTATGATACAAGATTTATTTATCTAAAAAAAAATTAAAATGGTGACAACGGTTAAAAAAAACTAGCTAGGAAGATAATCAGCGAGTTCCTGAGCAAAACTCTGCATTATCTCGAACGGTTCTCTAGATATCGAAATTTCACCATAAGTGCAATGCCGATAATATACCGGCACCGCATATATCGGCCACCGATCCGATCTGTATCGGTATAGCCTTACTAGAAGGCGATAACGACCGAATTTGTTGGGATGGATTCAATAATATGATCGGAAAAAAACAACGTTTAGGAATGTTAAAAATTAGGTTTACGGAAAGTGAATCCTTTTAGTTATCCGTATATAATAAATTGCATGATAAAATTGACACCCATAGTCTGCCAGGCCATCACTCCTTGGAAAACAGTGTCATTGAAACATGAAGAAAGGGGCGTTAAGGATGGAGAATCGGTAAAACAGAGGCCGTATTTGTTTTTTAAAACCAAGAACGCTGAATTAGGAACTTTGCGTTCTTGGTGTTCATAAGCAGGGGCAGATCCAGGATGATGCGCGCCCCCCCCCCCCCCCCGCCCCTGCTTAATTTTTTCCAGAGATCCGCCACTGGTCATAAGAGATAAACTTGATCACGGAGAGGCGAGTAAATTAAATTGGTGAAAATTATGCCTCAACTCGCTGTCATAAATCTGCTAGGTACAGGCTGATGTTGGAATGTGCAGCTATGCAGAGTGCTGACGTGAATTCGAATATTTTTTTTGTTGTTTTATAAAAATGATTAATTCTAAAAAAAAAAAAAAAAAAAGTAAAAAAAATAAAATTAAAAAAAAAAAAAAATGGGAAAAGATCCCCCCCCCCCCCCAAAAAAAAAAATAAGTAATGCACATTTCTAGAAAAATGTAATGAAAAAAATCCCCTGCAATATCTTCCTTAATTCTTTTATACTTGAATGGTATTTTTTTTTTTTTACTATTAATCTGCTAAGAAACAAAGCAGCATTTGTCATTTTCCACCGCCTCTTTTTGCTTTTGCCTGGTTAATCCACCCATGCTAAAAGATCGGGAATCCCCCCTCCTGCCTACCTTTCCTGCCTAATTTTTTTCCTTGATGAGCCACTAGTCATTAGAGATAAATTTGACCACAGACAGGTGTGTCAAAATCTGCTAGGTACAGCCAGAAATTAGGATGTGCAGTTATGTTATGATGTTCGGACAGATGTTAGGATCAGTGTTACGAATCAGTTGCACCTCCAGACAACATTTCTTGCTGCAGACTTGCAATTAAAAGCTACAGTCGCTGGTTGTGTAGCCTGGCCCAGTGCAAAATCATAACCATGTACTGAAACATTTCAAGGCTACGTCGTTCAGCGACCAGAAACTGACCAACCCAACTGAACGAAATGCCAAATAAAAGCTTGGCGTGCAGTCTGGAATTACCAAGAGCGGCTATGTTTGTACTCAGAAAAATCAACTGAAGCAAGGACAGGTAATTTCACGGTCTACAGGATCTTCCCTTTTGTTACGCAAAGCATAAAAATTAGGGCAAGAAAAATGTTACTTATTTCGTATTTTTCGTATGTCATTATTAGCTACATGACATTTTCCACATTTTTAAAGCAGTAATCGTATAGTTCATGTAACGATAAAGTTTGCTGCAATCTATCGAAGAAAAATTATTTTTTTTTAATCGACGTAACTCGAAAAATTAGTAAGGCATTTTCGGATAGTCGAGTTTGCGCAATGAAGTCAAACGCCTGTCGGTGTTTTCATATAGGCCAAACTTGATTCTAAATTTCGAGTAACGCGCAACTCTACTGTACAACTGATGTACCTGTAAGTAAAAAAAAATGCTTTTAGTAATAATCAGAACAGACAGTATCAACGACTGGCTTGTGAGAAACCAGGTCCTTCCACTCTACCTGCAGCCAAAAAGGAACCAGGCATGAGTGATCCAGCAATCTGACAAGTCGTCGGGAAATGTGACCGGCCCCGTGCATAGCACGGGCTTCCTGTAGTTATTATATTATTATTATTATTACACTAATATGAGAAAGAGGGAACGTTGTTGATTGGCGATTTGATCATCCGGTTACTAGTCTAGCGCCGTACCAACTACCCCACCGGGGCAAACTGCTGTGTGTAGGCTTCGGAAACTAAAGCTTAATTATAGTTTAATACAGCTTAATTATATATTGGCTCATTGTGTTTGTGACTTGTATGGCAGAAATTAAGGAATGCTCAACATTTTCAAATCTGTCAAAATTTCTTGTTAATTTCATCGCAACTTATCTATTTCTTTAGACTACATGCTGAAAGTACAGTAAGCCTAGCAACGAACGCAAGCTGTTGCGCTTTCCAGTATTTTTTTCCTCTCTTGTTTTCTCTTGTCAGGGTTCGTACTTCGTACATGTTGTTAAAAATGTGGAAATGCCCTGGAAAATAAAATGAACTTCTAGGCGTGGAAAAGTCCTTATAACTAAAAAAAAAAATATATATGTCTTACGTCCTGCAATATACTTGGAAACTCGCAGAACAGCAAATCGCGTTCTTTTCCCGTTTCAGATGTCGTGTGCAACGTACGTTTAATCATACAAAAATACCAAATTATAGGCCTAAACAATAATTGTTGCGATTGCAGAGCCAGTGTCTTTTAACGGACAAAAAATCTGGTACATGCATCTCGCCACTCATATTTTGATTAAATTTATCTTTTAATTGTCAGATTTTCCTCATCTATATATATAATTACACAAGATCCACAATGCAGCGGTCATCTGCATCTGCAGGGCAGCAGCAGCGCAGCAGCGGGACATACGATGCCATCTCCGACATCTACCGATGGAACGGCAAATTATAAGAGTAGCGGCCAAGGCCCGCTGAGATAGTAGCTGCGCCCGGAACGCAACGCCCAGCAGCGCGAACATACGATGCCGTCTACCGACCGAACGGCAAATTAAATGAGGG
>JAHWFP010148368.1:0-11354 GCA_023313725.1 Lithobius niger
TTTTTTTTATTTTAAATAAAACTTGTTGAGCCCTAGGTCATCTGAAGGAAATTAATGGTCGTGTAGATGAGACAACTCAATTTTGAACCTGACTGGTCATTTTATAAATTCATAGAAGTGGAGTAGGAATAGGCAAAACTATGAATTTGAACCAGCCGGAAATATTGGATCATGGCTTTAATCCGAAATTTATCCAGTAACTTGGATACTTGGACGAGTGAGGCTGAGCTTTGCCACAGCTCTATCACCAAGCAGCTCAAGCTTCCCTATTATTATAAAAGGATAAACTGCAATTCACAATACACACTTGTAGCTGATCGTTGAACGTCTTATTACAACTAGAACTTTTTCACTGCTATATTTATCATTCTTTTCAAATCATTAAATTCGTATTAAGATCTTGAGTTAGTGGTTAATTTACATCACGTTTTGTTTCTGTTTGGAATACAAATTCACTTTGCCACAAGAAAAATATTTTCTGGATTTTGTTTGTTTAAACTCAATTCCTTATTTTATTGAAAATTTTAAACATAGATTCATAGCAATTTCAAGAGTGCTCAACACGCATAATCCAAGTATTGATCCCAGAAAACCACCAATATCAGAGAGAAGTTTTACAAGAGAATCTTTAGGTAAGTTACTAAAGGTTAAAACAATATTTTCTGCAGCTGAAATACGACAACCTGCGTAATGTTCCGTTGCCGTTAGTTTCGTTTCGTATATCAGTTTGCGGCATGGGGGTGGGCAGCAGCAACCTTTTCTTCCACCTGGCAAAACAAACAGCTCCAGATATGTGAAATAGTACTCTTTAACTGACGCAGATGAATTGCATGTCGGTAACGTACTATTAGCCATGAAAGGGAGCCTGTAAAAAGACTATTATTAGGAATGAATATGTATCCTGAAAAAGTACATAACACCAAGAGGGCAACTTATCTCAACTAATGCCAAAATGTAAGTCTCCAACACTTGATATAAGTGAGGAATTCAGCTGTAAATAACCCATCCTTCGTTAAGCTTTGACATATACCGGGAATGGCCGAAGCAACAAGCTTCGGTTAGTCAGAGTATTTTTCTCAGTTGTAGTTTTGCTACCGGCACATTGCTTTGTCACAACGTTCAATGGTAAATTTGGGAACAACAGTGTCTAGGCCAGCTGCAGCTTTTATTCCCAACCGTTCTTGCTTTTTTTTCCAAGAAGGAATGCAGTTTCTAGAGTTGTTTCGTTTGTTATTGTAGTTGTGAAAACTGCTACTGATGAATATATGCTAATAATGATGAATACATTTCCTAGAATCCATGATGGCAAGTTTACTAACTATTATACATACAACATCTTACCTCAGAACTCAAACACGTTTTATTATATCCCTTATGGAAATGTAAGAACTGGAATTATAGCAGTTTTTATGCGAGTTAAATGAGTTGAAGGAATGCTAAGTAGGACAGCTTGGGAGGCGAAAGAACGCCACGAAAACGCTGCTAGCTAGGAACCAGAGTGTGAACAAAAGAACGTTTCGATAGACACTCTAGTTATTTTTAGTTTATAGTTTTTAAAGCAGAATTCGGAGATATAAATGTAATATAATTAACAATTTTAAAATCCATTAAAACGTAATTTTAATTAACCAATGAAAATTAAGAGCTATGAGCCCATTGAGAGTCAAGGCTCATTAGCCAATCAAGCGCAACCAAGCGCTCTCACAACCAAGCGCTCTAGACAGAAGACTATCGAGAACGCGACAAGAAAACGAGAGACAGACGCCAGCCTCAAGGCGATGAGTTAAAGGTTCCTCCACGCCACACGCAAAAGATGCGAGTAGCAAGTTTGGAGATGGGCGATTAGAGACAGTGAGAACAGGGCAAGGCACGGCGAACAACAACTCCTGAATCTGTGAGTATGAAAGGAAAATGAACAACTTATCGATAAATTAGCTCTAATTCAAATCAGACCAGAAAGGATGTGACCAAATTTTAACGAACCTAAATCTAAATAGCGGAAAGCATTTGAATAATTTTTAGAAAGTTGTTAGCTAGAAAGTTAGCTTACATCACGTAGTTACAGATAAGAGTGCCAAATTGAAACACGAACACATGCAATAAATGTTAAAACATACAATCAAGATTGTTGAAGACGGATGGACGTTTGTTAATAATCAATCAATAGTAAAAAGAGTTTAAGGCAATGTCATGCAAAATGTTTATGAATGTTTGTTATTGAAAGCCTATGGATTGATAATGATGTTGGTAAAACACAATGAGTGTTTTGTGTACTATTACCTATGTTCTTTTTTAGTGTAAATAAATGTTAATTGTTTTTTTCTTGTTTCTTATCCGAGTCACATCACTTTCGAATCATGCACAGTCCGTTGATTTATTACCTTTGTTTAAACTTAGATAATTTTCATGAAATAGTAAGACCTATAAATTAGGCGATCGTAAAATGCTTCCTTTGAACTGAGTTGGATCTTAACTCTTTTTTCCTGACAAATTGATAAATAATTAAAGTAAGAATTTAACCCGACAATAATAAGAGAATTAAATGAAATGGATCAAGTTAAGCTTTAAGATTGACGAAAAATACTGAACGCAACTTTAAGTGCTAAACCGCTTGAGCACAAGAAAATCCAACAAAGTACCCAAAAGCCCTGCTTTTACAGAAAGTCCAGACATGGACCAGATCTGGAAAGCCAAAAATTGGCCCACATCTGGCCAGATCTGGCTAGAACATGACCAGACCTGGCTGGATATGGCCAGATCTAGCTAGATATGGCCTGATCTGGCTAGATATGGCCTGATCTGGCTAGATACGGCAACATTGGCTGGATATGGCCAGATCTGGCTATATACAGCCAGACCTGGCTGGATATGGCAAGATCTGGCCAAATCTGACCACATCCAGCCAGAAGTGGGCCAATTTTAGATATAGCCAGTTATGGCCAGATCTGGCAATATCTAAAATTAGCCCCACTTCTGACTGGATATGGCCAGATCTAGCCAGATCTGGCCATAACTGGCTATATCTAAAATTGGCTCAGTTTTGGCTGGATATGGCCAGATCTGGCCATAACTGCTGTACCTAAACTTGGCACAGATCTGGCTATATCGCCAGGTCTAGATCCAGTTACGACCATATCCAGCCAGAGCTGGTCATAACTGGCTATTTTTATAATTGGCCCAGTTCTGGCTTGAACTAGCAAGATTCTTTCGAAACTGGCAATACCTGGAGTCAGATCTGGAGCTCTGATCTGACCAGATCTCTTCAGTTCTGAAATTTTTAAAGAGGTGCGCTAACAAAATTACTTCTTAGTGAATAGTTCCTTTTACGATGCATTAGCCGATATTTTTACCTCTCATAACAGGTATCAGGAAATATTTATCCCCAAAATGTTGTGTCCGTCTGTTGGCACACTTTTTTTTATTATGGCAACTCAATTTTTTTTAATTAGCATCCGATGTTTAAAAATTTACTTTTTAATTTGGCAATTAAAAGGTTTGGTTTAGCAACCAATGGTGAGTAAAGGAAAATATTAAGCTATGCCAATGCACAGTATACTAATTTCTAATAATACCATCAGTTAATAAAAAGGGAAACAGTGGCAACATTACTTTCTAGCCTTAAGAGCACTGGTCTATAATATGTATGAAGCAAAGTAACCTAACGATTAGCATAACTGTTTCATGTGCACTTAGTCCCTGGTTTGGGTCAGACGTCAGCAACCCTGGTATTTTCGGGAAGGGGCCCTTGATACTTCGTGTTCATGTCAATTGTGGCATATAACCATGCTGAAAATGAACTGCAGAAAAACCGTAGAAAAGGAATGAAACTGCAGTTTAACTGCAGTTTCGACGGCAACTGAAAAAAACAAAAAAACAAACTGCAGTTAAACTGCAGTTCATGTGAAATAGAATGAAACTGCAGTTTAACTGCAGAATCGATGGTAACCGCAAAAACCTTAAACAAAAACTGTAGTTAAACTGCAGTATATGTGAAATTCAACAAGTTAACTTGAAAACTGCAAAATAACTGCAGTTAAACTACTCGGAATGTGTCGCGAATTTTGCGAAGTTTAGGTTAGAAGCATACAAAATACGTAGGGGATAAACTTGTTTAATTTTAGTTGGTTTACGAGTATGTTCAATGGTGAATTAGCGAAATAAGATTAAATACGTATTTTTGTTGATGCTTGTTAAAGAGGTTGTAAAATGCGTAATTTGGGGGAAAAAGTGCTACGTAGTTAGCAATTTACAGTTAGTTGCATTAACAAGGAAGTTAACAACAAGGAAGTTTTGAATAAATGCACGAATAAGCAAAAATTAATGGGTTTTACCTGGAATTTTTAGAAAGGCATCGTCTTCAGTCTAACGCGTATTCTATTTTGCTATACCTCGTTGCTATGGTAACTTAATGAGCGATCTTTATACGCGATATCTCGGACGGCCTCGTTAAGAGGGTTTTGATATCTCAGGTGGACTTAACTGATGTGTAAGTGATGTATCAGTAGGCTTTAAGTATGTAAATAGTTTAGTAAATTCAGTCCTTTTAGAGGGCATCATTGATGTTTTCTGCATGCGCACGTGAGTGCAAACCTGTTATATTGTTGAACCTGTGGTGGTAAATTTATGAAGAAATACACTTCACTTCGCCGACTGGGATTGACCCAGCAACAACCTTCTCTCTTGGCTTCTTCCTTCCTTGTGCACTGGGGTTTTTTCCTGAGGATTAGGTCTAACTAAGGCCTAATGACTTATCTTTCCTTCGAGTAATCGTGGACGTAGTCTAAGTTTTGTAAGTTAGGTCAGTATGTAGTGAGTTTGAATTTTTGTCATGTGAAGTATAATCTGGTTGAGTTGTCTTGTTTCTTTACAGCATTCATTTATTTCATGATTCTTCAAACATGGTAAAGTATGGTTAAGTTCACACAGCAAACCTAATTCCGCCTTACTTTTAAGTAGATTTAAGGACCGAGGATAACGTAGCGTTGCCGTATTAGTTAGCAAGTTAACAGCTACACCTCGTAGAGCAACCTATGTAGAAAGCTGCCTAGTTTGTAAGCCCAACCCCAACCTAATTCACTCTTGGTCAGTCTAACTTCTCTCCCTGGCTAGCTGTTTCCGGTCAGAAGGTTAGGTACTAAGGGTTAGGTACTAAGGTAACACAAAAACCGCAGAAATTGGTGCTCGAAAACCAGCAGTGTGGGCATCACGAAACACTGTGTGCCAACGCAGCTAACCCACCCACGCGCCTTTTAAGCCTATCCACAGGTTATTTTCTTTACTACGCATTTTTTTCGCAAACGGGCTCGATTACTAGTGATCAATTAAATAGGGGATGGAAAAGATTTACATTAATTTTAATTGTTAGTTACCGAATTTTCCGAACAAATTATTCGGCAATAACTATTTGTAACAGTAAAAAAAATCCAAGAAAAATCCAAGAAGTCGTCCCTACTTTAACCGCATCACCAACTTTAAATTACTCTCTAAATTAAAGTGACCGTAGTTTTCAGTTATTTTGTTCCAAATGCCTGTTTTTCAGTGTTCACCCCTTTTTTGCCAATCCGATCTGATAACCGATATACTAATCGAGTACTGGGATCCGATAACGAATATTTATTTTGTTTTTTTCTTCTAAAATTTGGAAGCTAAGCAAACTTGATTTAGGAATTACAGGACATTGTTAAGAAAATTTTTCAGTTTATTAATTTGATAATATTTTCTTGCTCTGTTTTGTCTATTTTGAAATTGACTTTGCTACCTTCCTTTCTCTCCAGCAAATTGTTGTAGGGAAGAGACTGCGTCTTTCTTTAGACAGTTTGGCCGGTATAGGTTTTTTTTGGGCGGAAGGAGGGAAATAGCGTAAAGTGTATCACTTGGGATTTGTGAAAGTAGGCGCTTTTTATTTTGCTTGGGGGGAGGGAGGGCAAAAATTATTAGTTGCTCCTACAGAAATGTGAGAAAGTGGTGTATTTGAACGTCAATTTTTTGCAAAATTATCGAAAAAATTAAATTTCACAGATATGAAATATGAAACGTGCAATGAAAAGTGCACATTAACAGCAATTTAAAAAAAAACTGTAAAATAAAGGCAGTTACACTGCAGGTTGTGAAGTTCAACAAGATAACTTCAAAACTGCAAAATAACTGCAGTTTTCAGCAGGCCAACTCAGAACTGCAAAATAACTGTAGTTTACCAATATTGAAAGTGACGTTGTGTCACTTTTTATATTATGAACAAAGTTTTATGGTACAAGAAAGGGTTGGTATGGTGTAGAACAATTAATGCCAATTGACTGTTTAAAGTCAAGCCAACAGTGTTGCATAACTTTAGCGGATAGCCATAAAATACAAAACTTGGAACCATACACATTAACGCTTAGTGATTGGCTAGGTATATAAGGCTGGATGACAACTTGCATCATTGTAAGTAACGTAAAAGAGTGTATTAGGCTAGGTATGCTTGTATGTTAAGAATAAAACTTGTAGAACCAAAACATTCATAACTGTGCACAAACAGCCTATTCTAAGATTAAGGTTTGAATGATAGCTGGAATTTATTACGATTTTTTTTATATTTTACTACCAAAAGCAATTATTGAAAAAAATGAGTTTAACTACAGTTTGAACTGCAGTTTAACTACAGTTTGAACAGTTTAACTACAGTTTGAAACTACAGTTTGAACAGTTTAACTACAGTTTGAACAGTTTAACTACAGTTTGAACAGTTGAACTACAGTTTGAACAGTTGAACTACAGTTTGAACAGTTGAACTACAGTTTGAACAGTTGAACCACAGTTTGAACAGTTGAACTACAGTTTGAACAGTTGAACTACAGTTTGAACAGTTGAACTACAGTGTGAACAACAGTTGAACTACAGTGTGAACAACAGTTGAACTACAGTGTGAACAACAGTTGCACTACAGTGTGAACAACAGTTGCACTACAGTGTGAACAACAGTTGCACTACAGTGTGAACAACAGTTGAACAACAGTGTGAACAACAGTGTGAACTACAATGTGAACTACAGTGTGAACTACAGTTTTTTTGAGATGGGCAATTTACTGTACTGTACTGTACTGCATTTTTTTCTGCAGTTCATTTTCAGCAGGGAAAACATACAGGAATTGTAAATTAGAATTACCTAGCAAAATTGTCCCTCATCACACCTTTTGGCGCTATGGCTTCGGCTGGGGTAGCCATGCCCGTGTTGCTCTTGGATTGGCTCGTCTACTTTCATCCAAAACTAGTAATCGATCGGGCATATCCTATCCTTTTTACAAACAGTTTCTTTTTTGTTTGTCTACTACCAGTGCATATATAACATTTGTTAGCGAACTGGCCTATACAAAAAGCAGGGTTGCAGAATATGCCAGAATGCTAGAAGGAGGTTCCCGGGAAATTTCGGTGAACTGTGGAATTCAACTGAAAAATGGCTTGCCTGCCTAGTGATAGGCTGCGGAAATTTGAAAAATCTTTAGGAAAATTTTGGGGAAATTTTGTCCAGTAAGAATTTTATGCTGGACAAAAATCAATTGTCCATATTTGATTTTAAAAGTGGTATTGGAACCTAGCCACGTAGCCTAAAAAATATTTCTCAATAATTTTTCTTAAACATTCAGTGTGGGAAGTTTAGTTTTGTTGTTTTCAAATTACGTGTCCTTTCTTGCTAAGTAACCTGGGAAAGATTTAGGCTTCCAATTAGACATCAGCAGGTTTCAAACACTGTCTGAACATGTTTACAATGGTGTACTATTCGAATGTCAAAATACATCAAATTTTTGTAAAGTTAACCTATTCCAATACCACTTTTTAAAACTAGCACGCACAGTAGGCTAGGCAATCGACAAAAAGTTCCTACATGTAATAGTTATAGTTCCCCTGACGAACTGTGTGGGATTAATCACCCGATGGGCGATATCCCGAACATGGCCAATCCAAGTTTTAAAGCAAAGAGATCTGGGATTGGGTAGCTATGGGTCACGTGATCCGTATTTGAACAATAGGAAATTCCGAAGTCGGTTTCCTAGTTAGCATTCAAAACTTTCGACGACTATTATAAAACTAGTCTTCTGATTAATGCTACTAGTTTAAATGTATAAAAAGCGATACTTGCATTTGTAAAAAGCAAAAATACTACATATAATTACAAACACAAATTTGTGGCCAATTTTTTTTTTAGAGTTACAGTCCTGATACGTTTTTGATCGCATTACGTCCTTTCAGGCAGAAAAGTAATATTGCTCGTTATTAGTTAAAGGCTTATCAGTTAAAGGCTGAGCGAGTGAATATGGGGGGGGGGGGGGAGATGAGGCTCTTAATGGCGCGTCGACAGCTTGGTCATTAGCGCCAACCTCAGTCACAGTGCAGTGGTCCGGGTTGCCACTGCACCACACATTACAGAGATATTATTCAAACCCCTAACCTAAATCTTGTCATACATCTGTACCTCCTGCAAAAATTGAAAAACACCGGACAGGAGGACAGACTTATCGCCCAATTGACGCACAATGTCATGCGGAAGATGGAAACGACGACGAAAACCATCAAGATGGCAACAATCAACAAGGAAGTGCCGGACCGTAAGAGGCCGCCGACACCAATAACATTCAGGAGGGTCAACCCCCCGCAAAAGGAAACAGTGAGTAAGTCGAGTGTGATCAATGCGCAAACGGGCCAACACCACCTCCTCAGGGCGACTGCGGCTGCGACTGTGCCATTCCTCAACAGTGCCTTTAATAGCTCGTAATTTATTGCCGTCCTGTCCATCCCACGAGGCTTGCCAAAAAACATGTAACCTCAGACGCAGAGTTGGAAAAGTGTCCGAGGGAACAAGCCTGAGATCCCTACCGAGAGGGCCAGAAAGGGCCCATTTTGCTGCAGAATCCGCTTGCTCATTTCCACCTATCCCGACATGGCCCGGGATCCAGCAGAAAAGCACGGTTTTCCGGTGGCCAGGCAAGCGGGAAAGCAAAGCTTGGACACGTTGTGTCAAGGGGTTCCGAGGATTGTAATTCGCCAAGGACTCCAGGGCACTCATGGAATCGCTAAAGATAATGAAATGCGTGCCCTGAAGGCCAATGATCCATTCCATCGCCAAACCGAGAGCCAAAAGCTCTGCAGAAAACACAGAATAGCCTGATGGAAGGCGATGGGCAACCGTCACTCCCTTACAAACACAAGCACAAGCCACGCCAGCGTCTGAGTGAATATGGCCTTGTCACTTGTTCACAGGGCCGGATTAAGGGGGGTGCCTTGGGTGCTCCACCGGGCCTCACCGAACTTCACGGTACTATTTTAAATAAATTTTTTTTGCTTTTACTGTTTTCACAAAAAAAATTGTTCAAAAGATGAACTTAAAACCTCTATGAGGTCTAATCACCTGAGGTTTAATCTAATGAGGTTGTTCATCCAGTAAGAATTCGTGACTTGGTCAGATATGGAATATGGCCATATCTGGGAACTCTTGACCAGGCCAGAACAAGAACATAAAGATCTGGCAGTTGCCATATCTGGCCAGGTCTGGAAAGTTATCCAGATCTGGGAAGTTCTGATACGGACAGATTTGGCCAGATCTGGAATATCCAGATCTGGCTTTTACCAGATCTGGCCAGATACGGGTCCAGATATGGCCATATCTGGCCATATCTGGGACAGATCTGGACTTTTCGTAGGGGATGCCTGGAAGCAAAGCTATGAGCAAGTGAATGCATGTTAACAGCGTCTCGCCACAATTAATAAACCCAATGTATTCATGAACCCAGTGAATGAATCCAATTCGGCCAACTTAAACAGATCATAAGATAACTGAACCTGCATAAACTCAACTAATTAATTTATTAAATACATAGCTAAGTAATTAAGTAAATAAATAAAACATTCTATAGAACAGACTTGAAAATCTGATATTTTAAGTCAAGTTGGGGTTTATGGGTCTGGGAAGAATTTGATCCGATGTGAGGCCAATTCTACTGAATTGAGTTAGAGCTAGTCTACTCCCCACACACTACATATGCGCATTCGTCCCTGGCTACACACATTCGTTTACTCACCATTTCGCTCCGAAATAAAAGCTCATGGGTTTAACGCCCTCTACCACAAATGCTTGTTCTCAACATGACTACTGCCAGTACACCAGTACACGTCCATTATTGATCGCCCAGCGTACAAACTGGAATTGACTGGCAGAGCATTTTTGAAGCCATGAAAAGTTTTCTGCTATACACGACGTTTTCCCTCTCCTGACTTACTTAATCTAAAAAAAAGGCAACTTACTTCTTTCTGATTTAAAATAAAGTCAGCGTACGTTGAAAAGGTTCATTACCATGGCAAATTTTCTTTCAAGTTAATAAAGGCTGACCACCTAAAGAATAAAAACTGTTTTTGGGTTTTCCTGTAACCTTGCTTCAACTTACAATTTTACGACTTTGTCCGGTTTGATGTCTATATTAAGCAAAGCAAAACTAAAGCCATATTTGGCCAATGAGGCCTTAAGGTGATGCCCCACCGACTGCGTTTTCTATCCGACTCCGTCACGGCTGCTTCGTTGTCATGGTAACCATAGCCTGAGGAGAAGAGCAGAGGGCTCGCATTGCACATCCAGTACGTTAAAAAAATCCAAACATATGCATCTGTCGTGTGCACTCGTTGCAACATAGCATCGCCATGTAGTGTTCGGTTCGGTAACAGGCGAATACCTCCCTGGTGAAAAGCCCCCCGGAAAATATCCCCCCCCCCGTCAATATTCCCCCGTGCGATTTTCCTCCCGGAAAATATCCCCCAATACCAATTTCCCCCCGGAAAATATCCCTCCTAAAAAAAGTACAAGCACAAACCAATATTTAATAAGTTAGGTGAGGGAACGATAATCATCCTAACTGGCGGAAACTCACTGCGGGAAACTACTAGGAATGAAACGTTTTTAATATCAATCATGCCCAGGACACCCCTCCCCTCCCCTGCCCCCGCAAAAAAGGACAAGGAGGTTGCAAACAGATTATAGAGGTGACGATCACCTCTCCCTTCAGTTGCGTGTTGTTCCTGCCCTTGCCTTTCTGCTTTGTAACAGTGTGTTTGCCGGTTTTGAACAGTTGCAAGATTCAGCCCCTATCTTAAATTACTCTGAGGATACTTATACTGGTCATGCATCAAGGTCGCCGTAGCATACTTGCAACATCCAGGCTTATCGGTGAGTGTACTGCATTCAAATACTGGCTGGTCGTGTACTGCAGCCTCAGCGGAAAAAGTATGCCGATTCGAATGCAAGCATACTCCCAATAATGAATGGCTACAGCACCAGAACAACCGTGGACAATCTCAGGGATGTAGCTCATAACAATAATATCTCATTCTAA
>JAHWFP010148368.1:11454-24746 GCA_023313725.1 Lithobius niger
TTGGGGGGGGAGGGGTGGATGGGGAGTAGATTTTTAATTGGTGAATACTGATATTAAGTTAGTATTTTACGGCAGCGAATTTCCGGCAGTTATGATTGGCATAGGCCCTAGGATGGTTATTATCATTCCCTCTCCTAACCTTATGGTTTATTTTATTTTGTATTGTATTCGTAGTTTTTTTTTGTAGGGGGGGTGTATTTTCCATGGGGGGATTGGTATTAGGGGATATTTTCTGGGGGGGGGGATCGCACGGGGGATCGCACCGGGGGGATATTTTCGGGGGGGGGGGCTTTTCACCAGGGGGATATTCGCCTAGAACCGTTCGGTTCGACTAGCAAAGTTCGTCAGTATTGTTCCCTGTACGATGCTACTAGTTAAGTTTAGGATGCCATTATTAAAAATAAAAGCACAATGCCTGAACAATCGTCATTTTGCACATTTACAAGTGGAATGTTAAACTTGCTTTTGGACACTCGCTTATTTTCCGGCTGTGCGGCGGTCGTGCTTTGTTGACCATGAGAGTGGACGGAATCGGTAGGGCAGTGTTTTGCGTTTTTGATCCGCAGCAACAAACGGAGCCGGAGATGCGACGCAATCAATGAGGCCAAGCCTTGAGTCACCTGCAATTAAGTCGTAGCAGAAGCTTGTATCTCACGCAATTCCATTTGCAGGTTTCATGCTCTTCTTCAGTGATGCAAGTGTATCGCTTTTCGTCAAGGACGAGTTCCTAGTTTAAAAGAAAATGCCAGTAAATATCGAAAAAAATTATGGCAGTTGCAAAAAGAGTTGTATAACTACCCACAGTGCATATAACACAGCTTGGTCGCCTTCTGAAAAAGTGGGAAAGTCTGCAATTTTGTAAGGTTCTTTTCCACGCCTAGTAAAGTATGAAATTCTGACAGATTCTCAATGTCAGGATGAAGAAGCTTGGAATTTTCCCACCGTCTTATTTTTATAGAATCAAATCCGGTAAAATTATGATAAAAATATATTCAAATAATATCATTATTTTGAAAAGGCTCCGTTCTTATAAACCGCTGTGCAATCACTAACCTGCACCATTTTTCTTTTTCATGCTGAAAAATGTTTGCTCCTGTTCCATGATTCCAACCATTTTGGTGTTAACAAGTTTTAAATTCATTTTTATAGAAATTGATTCAGCCCACGCAACCCGTAAAAACTAAGCATGGAAAAAGCATGGAACAAATGAAACTACTGTGAGTGAAAAAAGGCTGGAAAAGGCACGAAGGTTGGTTGACATTGGGACGTACGAAACTTGATATAAGTACGTAAACTTCTTTCAGACGAGCAATCATCCAACTTGTATGTACACAATTTTCAACTGACTGAGCATAAGACTTAATGTTTATACTGATGTTAGTTGCAGCATTGACTCAGTTATCTGTACATTTATTTGTGGGTCCATGTCGTAATAATTGTCAAAGTTCACAGTTTTAAGACTTAGTTATCTGAACATGGATGTGATAATATTTTGTAAAGTCAAAACAAAAAAATTGTAAGTAAAAAACCCGCCAAGTTTCAGCCATTGAACGTCTGTGATATCAAACACGAGCCATGTTGCGACTCATCTGACATAAAACGCAACTTTAAAACTTGGAGCATTGCTACGTTTTTTTTTTAGTTGAATGGTTCGGCTATGTCTTACCTCTTAAAATGTCGTGAATTTTGTCGAATAATGTTACCAAATATTTATTAAAATATCTTTTGTTTGAATTAGCGTACATATAATCAATTTACAATTAATTTTTAGAATTCTTGATGGTAGCGTTTTGATGAACCAATGCAGAATAACAATCAACACTTTAGCCGTTAGCGTGGCGAGTAACACAGTATTATGAATTCTTCCTGACGCTACAAAAATAGGAACCTCCGTGATTTGTTACTAGGTTTAGCAGTTCGCAAATAGTTTTTATGCAGAGAACAGATTTATTGTCTGATTGCTGTGTTAATCCGCCACATTGTTATTGTTGTTTGTTTATAGGGAGTACAAACCACCTGTTTCACGACAATGAGAGGGACAATTTCTTTAGCTTCGTATTGCCTGAAACAGCAATGAAACAACAACAATAACAACCAGGCTTGCAATGTGCCAAGATTTAAAAGTTATGGTGTATATGTGATGAGTAGAAACTTGGCTCATTTTTCATATCACAGACGTTCAATGGCTGTAACTTGGCAGGTTTTTTGTTTATAATTTATTGTTTTTGGTTTAGATATGACACCTTTTGGTAACTGCTCGTAACGTCTTTTTTGTTACTTTCAATGTTATGGATTCTTACGTTTTTGATTCTAACCTTGCTGCAGCTTTACTTCTGAATTTTAAAACGTTTTTGGCCTTGAATTTGTGTAGATAACAGTTGATTTGGTAAGTGATGTAGGTTTATGATTTTGTGGTTTTTTGATTTTGTAAGTGGAATTCTTCTTTAAAAACGAATTACTAATTACTCGCAGAATAACTAATTACTTGCAGAAAGGAGCCAAGTACTAATTATACAGAAACTATGTATTTCAGATAAAGAATCCTTATGTTGATTGTTCTGGTGGATTTTGTTAATTTCGCAGTAACAATGCGACTTTTATTTAATATGGAGGGTTCCGGAAGTCAGATATATGTCGTGACAGCACCTTGATTTTTTTCTAGTCGAATAATTTCTTTTAACGCAAACTAAAAATAAGTAATTACATGAAAATAGGAGCCAAATATTAATTCTACACAATGTGATAAATAATTCTCATGTTGTTGTTCATTTATTCAATTAGCATGACAATGGAACTTAATATTTAGTATAAAGGAGGCAGATATGTTCCATTACACTACGTCCTTTCCAGTTAACCGATCAACGATTAATATGCATCCACGAAAACAAAAGATTCGTGACCCACACAATGCTTTTAACAATACTGAACAATACTTTTTGGGTTACGAACAATACTTTAACAATTCAGAATCCCATTATCCACCAGTTAGCTCACTAACCCAAGGACCTTCCATTCCCAAACCACCAAAGGTATGTAGAATTAATGTCATCCAGTGCACACAGTAACTTTCATTTTGTAAGGTCTTCTGTGAAGTTCACAATCGGCTTCTTAAAGTCTGTGAAAATTAACATGAATTCCGAGCCACGAGTAGCCAGTTAGCTAGTTTTTTAGCTAATTAGTTAGCTAGCCAGTAAGTAAGAGTAAATCAATGATCTTTTGTAGCAATTTTTCCTAGAAAGAAATGTCCAACGAAACAAAGCTGTTGCCCTACATTATAGGGACGTAATGCCCGATTGTCTAACAGATTTGCAGCCGTTTTTGTTGCATGCAAGTATTTTCTCCAGCTGCTCGTTATAGTTAATCAAACGTTTAATCCAGATAAAGACACATCCTTGCGCTTGCAGCCTTCATTGAAACAACAACAATACCACAACAATTGAAGCCTCAACATCTTGATGGCGAGACACTAGTGCTTGTCTTGATCGTATTCTCTGTTCTAAACTTGGAAAGAGAGAGAGATTACTGACAATCCAAGAAAGATAGACAAACCGGTACATACAGAGACCATTATTAAGTTTCCCATTATCTCTTATAACTATAAATATCGGGTATATTTTGGCCATTTTTAATAACAAGTACTTGCTAGTTTCTCAAGGCTACCCAGAATATTCTCATACTCTCTCCCTTACAGGTAGGCAGCACTGCATCAAAAATAGCTCTGACGTGCCTTAGACCATACTTGGGAAGCTTACAGCATTTCCCAAAAAACAGCCTAGCTGGTTTGGCTTTCAGCCACAAATAAAAAAGCCAGACTACACCAAATTTGGCTCCTTCAACCCTGTGTGGTTTGCTAAGCCTACATGCCTTGCACAGACAAGAATCTATATCTACCTTCCAGTTCAAGTCCAACAACCCGTAGTGGCAAATTGTGTTTTCGACCAAGGCAATGGCATGGTGGCAAAATGCATCTGATTGTATACAAGTAGAGGGAAATCCTGCAGTTTTTCCCTCGCGCAACATACAGTTATGGCTTTAGACTAAACCAGGAATGCTTGTCCAACGAGGGCTTCCCACAAATAAACAACTGCAGTCGCATGGAATAGCTTCGGAAAACGGCACAAGAATAGCATGTACTCTTTCTGCTCCTGACGGACCTAATCTATCCAAGACTTTGGAAAAACGGGCAAATCGTTCAACACTAACGTTTGTTCCAAAATGGAATATACCATTAGGTAAATCGGGTGGGGTAAAAAGCACGTTACCACTGTGAAAAATGTGAATATATGTGAAAAAGTAATTTAAAAATAAGAAGAAAAAAGAAGTAAGGCTAAGTGGAAAATTAGCATTTTAGCGCAGAGCCAACCAACTTCACAGTTCACATGCAGTACTTAGATTTAATTTATAAATTTTACTGACTTAGTTTCAAAATAAAATAAAATCTTTTACAGTTACCAGAGCATCCTTTGCATTTTGAATTGCTGCACAATTATTATCCAACAATCAAAAAGCGAAGGATACTCTGGTAACTCTAAATGAGCAGGTTTGATGCCAGCTCTACAAAGCCAAAAAACTAAAGAATGCGTGCTAACAAAATCTAGAAAAAAAGCATTTAGACAGCTATAAATTGGTACCAGTGGGTTAATACTAATAAAAATAAACTTTTAAAAATGTATCCATTTTTTTCTCTGAAAAAAATTAAAACGGCATACTTGGTTCTTGTGAAAAAAAAAAGTGAAAGAATGTGACGCTGAGCCTGGACGAACGACAGCACGAAATGTCGATTATTTCCACGGTAAAATTTGTTTACTGCATAACCTTGGAAATGATTGCCATGTTTTATACTTCTGCCAATTAACTGCGCATTTTGCAGTGTATACTGTACCTTAATGAAGTATTCTATGATGTCCTGTCTTGCTACCTCGATGTCTCTGTACATAAAGTAGTAAAGGTGTTGAAATGACGACTTGATGTAGACCTAGAGTAAAACCCCTGTATTAGTAGAATGTTAGTATAAGCACATATGATATTTTATGTGAGGTAAGCAAGTAAATATCTTACGGAATTTGGTAAAACACTATCAGTAGAAATGTATTGTAAATCAAAGCCCTAAAGGTTAAACCTAAATAATTATCGACAAATAGACGTTAATGACATATGGATTTCCTACCGTCACGACACAATTTCTATTGAAATATGGATTTCCTACCGTTAACTGAAAATATTTCAATAGAAATTGTGTCGTGACGGTACATATTGCATACATAATTCCATCATAAAATTTGTTACAAAATTATCCAGTTCTATTACCCTATGCATAAAATAGGAAAAATTCTAAGCAAAAAATTTAAAGTAGGCTATAAGGTAGCCTAGCTCACTTTACCTTACGAAAAATTGTATTATAAGTAACAGGATCAAAATAATACCGATACCAGTAAAATGGTTTTTGTGTCATTCTTTCACTGATTTCATTACTGTAATTTAATATTTGAACCAGCTTGATGACGACTTTGTTTTTAAATGAAAAGTACAAACGATGTGACCAACATAACCAAAAAAAGTTTCATTGAAAATAAAACACTTTGAGAAACATCCATCAGTAGTGTTAATAAATTAAATTGGTCTAGTAGGAACCTATGTTATAACACATATCCATTTGTTGCCGCACTAGCGTTTGTTATATTTGGGACCAAACAACTTTACCCTCGTCTCCCCCTCCCCTCTTCTCTCCTCTCTGCTTTTCACTCTTATTTCTTCTTCTCCTCCCCGTTCTTCTACTCCACTCTTCTCCTCTTTTGCCCTGCTCTTCTCTTTTTTGCCAAATCCCTCCCATGTTTATTCAACGGTACTTTTTTGCGGATGTTTTACTGCAGCTCGAAGAAGTCACACATTTTTGTTTCAGTATGGAAGTCGGCCCCTGCTGTAAGTTCAAAGGGTTCGAAGGGTTTAACGAGCGTTAACCACTCCTGGTCATCTGCCCGAAGCCCTAAGGCCCTATGTCTGCAACAGCCAGACAAGTTAGTCACCGTGAAACAATGGGTACCTCATACAGCCAAATTGTCAGTTGAGTCAACAATGTGCCAATTTCAACTTTTGCTCGTAAAAGAATTAACGCTCTCACCCATTTCGTTGCTGCTGTACAATTTTAAAATTCCTTGTCAAATCACTGCCTTTCTGTGTCCATCCTATCCCTACACTCTTGAGTAAGCAAAATACATCAAGACGCCAAGTTCAATTATCAAACTTCGTTGTAAGAAAGTCATTGTTCAATTCCAGCATTCTTGCCTGTTGGCCACTAGCTTGTGTGCCTTTGGGCTTTGTCGGGCAGATGACTGGAAGCAGTTAATGCTCTCTAGAAAACCCTTAGAACCCTTTGACTAGCTTTGGGACTTTAACAGAAACCAGACCTGAGCGCATTTCACGACCATGAGGAGAAAAACCTATGCGGCAAAATGGCTTGAAATTTGTTGAAATGAACAGTCTTTGTGCCCTCACAAGCAATGGTTGTATTTGGTTGGTGGTTTGTGCATAAACTGTTTCAATGTGATAAAATAGAACGAAGATCATTGATTACAGCTGTCTACTACTACCATATATTGGTTACTAACTAACCCTTACCAGAAATTCATATAAGAATGTGAAATTTCCTTATAGGGGGGGGGGGGAGATGAGGCTTAATGGCGCGTCGACAGCTTGGTTATTAGTGCCAACCTCAGTCACAGTGCAGTGGTCCGGGTTGCCACTGCACCACACATTACAGAGATATTATTCAAACCCCTAATCTAAATCTTGGCATACATCTGTACCTCCTGCAAAAATTGAAAAACACCGGACAGGAGGACAGACTTATCGCCCAATTGACGCACAATGTCATGCGGAAGATGGAAACGACGACTAAAACCATCAAGATGGCAACAATCAACAAGGAAGTGCCGGACCGTAAGTGGCCGCCGACACCAATAACATTCAGGAGGGTCAACCCGCCGCAAAAGGAAACAGTGAGTAAGTCGAGTGTGACCAATGCGCAAACGCGCCAACACCACCTCCTCACGGCGACTGCGGTGACACGCCGAGTGCCATTCCTCAACAGTGCCTTTAATAGCTCGTAATTTATTGCCGTCCTGTCCATCCCACGAGGCTTGCCAAAAAGCGTGTAACCTCAGACGCAGAGTTGGAAAAGCGTCCGAGGGAACAAGGCTGAGATCCCTTCCGAGAGGGCCAGAAAGGGCCCCTTTTGCTGCAGAATCCGCTTGCTCATTTCCACCTATCCCAACATGGCCCGGGATTCAGCAGAAAAGCACGGTTTTCTGCTGGCCAGGCAAGCGGGAAAGCAAAGCTTGGACACGTTGTGTCAAGGGGTTCCGAGGATTGTAAGTCGCCAAGGACTCCAGGGCACTCATGGAATCGCTAAAGATAATGAAATGCGTGCCCTGAAGGCCAAGGTTCCATTCCACCGCCAAACCGAGAGCCAAAAGCTCCGCAGAAAACACAGAATAGCCTGATGGAAGGCGATGGGCAACCGTCACTCCCTTACAAACACAAGCACAAGCCACGCCAGCGTCTGACTTCGACCCATCAGTAAACAGCCGCTGATAACCGGCGTACTGAGAACACAGCAAGTACCTTGCTGTCAGAGTGGAACCCTTCGGGAGGGACGCCAGAGCGAAAATGAAAACGCCACTTGGGACAAGCCAAGGGGCCACTGGCATCCCCCCAAGCCTCAAGACGCTGGGCATTTCAAAGGCTATCTCCTGACAGGACTGCTGGAGCCTATCGCGGAAATCACCCTTACCCACCCTGCGTCCACCGACTCGCAAGTCTGGCCCAAAAACCATGGACCAAGCAGGACTGGATTCCACAGCACGTAAACGCACAGCATACTGAATGGCCAGCTTCCGCCGACGAATGGCCAAAGGTGGCTCCGAGGCCTCAGCATAGAGGCTGACCACTGGAGAAGTTCGAAATGCCCCAGTCGCCACACGCAGGCCACTGTGATGCACAGTGTCCAACATCTGGAGAGTCGAGTCACTAGCCGAACCATACACCATGCACGCATAATCAAGTTTGCTGCGGACAAGGGCTCTGTAGAGGCGCAACATGGCAGTGCGATCGGCACCCCATGAACTGCCCGACAGAACCCGCAAGATGTTAAGTGCCCGCAAAGACTTGTCTTTAAGTTGGCGCAAGTGTGGAAGCCAAGATAACCTGGAATCGAACACCAGACCCAGGAAACGTGCCTGTGGGACAACATGAATCTGCGCCTGCCCCAAATACAGGCAAGGATCTGGGTGCAGTGTTCGTTGGCGGCAAAAATGAATGCACACAGTCTTGTCCGGAGAATTTCATTATAGGATCTTATAAGTCTTATAAGTCAAACCTACTTCCTATACGAATGCTTATAAGAAATCTTATAAGAAGACTTTGTTGTATAGGATTTTCATATAAGATCTTGTATGTAATAGGCAGTATAAGGTTTCGTCCTTTAAGACTTCCTATAAGGAATCTTATAAGGTTTCGTATGTTTTGTCTTATAAGAATTCCTATAAGGAATCCTACAAGGCTTCGTATAAGGTTCTGTTTTATAAGAATACCTAGGAGAAATCGTATAAGGGTTCGTTCGTATAAGATTGTATCGTATTAGAATCCCAATAGGAATTCGTATAAGGTTTTGTAGGAGTTTGCCTTATAAGCGTCGCTATAAGAAACTAGTCTTCCTGTTTTCCTATAAGAGATTAATACTGAGTTAAATCGTAAACCTTGCCGAGAAGGAGTATTTTTTGGTTTTGGTATTGCAAAAAATTACTGCGCCTCAGAAAAATGTAATGTACCCACCCTAGTTGAAATCTTGTAGAATCCTGGGTGATCATTTTAGAAATGGAAGGTTCCTACATGACGTAACAAGATTTTACAAACCTGCCAAGATTTTGTACAAAATCCTGTTATTTTATCCTGCCTTTCAAGATCTTGTCAAGATCTTATTAAATTTGGTTCGATACTATTTACGATCCTAGTCAAGGGTAAGATCGTGAAAGAAGTCCCTCTTCAAGTATCTAACCTTGCAGGATCTTATGAAATTGGTAGGATCCTATGTACTAGATCTTAACCATTTTCACATAAGCTTTGTAAGATCCTGCCAGTACGATATTTAAATAGGAACGTGCGCATCTTATAAGACACTGTAGACAAGCTAATGCAATATTGCATTACAGAGAATTGTAATTCTTTTGTCAAACTAATCCCAGCTCTCTTTGCTTTCAAACTTAAGAGGGGATCTTCTTCCAATCTGGCGGCAACCGTGATCCAAGATTGTGATTTGTGCTCTGACTGTGCGTTTCTGAAGTTTTCAAGTTTTTTATTGCAATATAAATTTGAACCGAATATGGAAAGATGTTTAAACGTCGGGTGATCAACAACGAACACTTCGATGAGCATACAAACGTTGTTTGTGGTATGAAACCGTAGGAGTAGAAAGAGAATTTAAATGCATCATCGATGCAGCGGTAACGTCTTTGACTTTGAAAATGGAAGCGTGGAGAAGCAGCCAAATCGCATGGCCGTGGCTGGGTGTTAGCATGCATAAGTTGGGATGAACGAAATTGTGGATCTATGCACACACAAACACACACTCTGACCATAATGCTCTGATATACGTCACCGACGATGATTCCTGTTTGTTTCATTTGAACAACGTAATTCCTTAGAATTACTGTGAGCTTATGCTAACTGCCTACTTCTTTGTAATGTAAATAGGACAAACTTTATACAACTTCACAATTTCTCGGTAGTACGAACGTTTTAGTGATAAAACTGTGCATCATTTAATAAGATTCCAACATTTCCATTTTAGTTGGTGTCGTGTCTAATATAATTCATAAAATGTAACTTACGGTTTTGAGATGTATAAATGAAAGATAATTCAGGCTGGTGTCAGTTTTTTTTAAAAATTGTTTAGCATAACAGTTCTTAAAAATAGTCTGGTTCCATGTTTTCAATCTTCGCATAATATCTATTTCGTGTAATTTTAGGTCTTGAAAAAAATTCTTGGTGGTTATATGTGTGCGGCTCAACCCTTTTTATTTTTCATGGTTGCTGGAAAGTTGTTTTTTCCCATAATTCCACCAAAAATTGAACGATTTGACATTCAATACACCATTTAACCGTCTTTTCGATCACCTTCGAATGATGCTAATTTAAAATTGAGTGCTTAAATGGTTCTCACGTTATTCAATGACACAACTCGGCCCCCAAAAAAGGACATCCACAAAATCACTACAACTGGGCCATGAACAGCAATCCCTTGCAACTTTTTACGTTAAGATTTGAACGTTTTTTGCCCATTAAAACAGGAAGTAACTTTAGAAAAAATAAATAATTAAAAAAAAAGTGTGGTTACCCCTTTGGAAGAGGTAAATGTCCGACCAGCAAAACTTTTTTTCTGTGCCCTATGAACATAGCTTTGAAAGCTAATAATGTGTGAAAAATTTAAATTAGTGCCTTAAATAATTTTAAGTGGATTGTTTATTTTAATGTAAATCATTTTGAAGTAGCCTAATCATGATTTCAATTCATAATCTTTGTCCAAAATCTGCACTTAGGCATACATGTAGCCTAGACTAATTGAGTTTTGCTGATTTCAGGCCTTGCATGTTTTCTTCCTGTTTTGTTGTAGGTATATTTTCGTAATTTTCCAATATGGAAGAAGACCCAAGTGTTAAAATTTGTTCTAAAATTGAAAAAAAAAAAACATTTAAAAAAAATGCTGCAACAAATAAATCACATCGTACGTTGGTAATGATGGAGATAGAAACATACCAATAATGAAAACCTTTAACAATAATAACAAGCTTAAGAAAAATAATGATATCAGTTAAATAAACATAAACCCTAACAAACCATAGATAAGTAAATATATCAATAAATAAAGAAATGGAACTGAAGCTCACCAAACTAATAAAACAAAACAAAAACCTAAAGAAATAAAGTAACATGATGACAACCCCTCCCCTACCCCGGGAACCAAATAAAAATTATAAAGTCCACTAAACCCGTAACCACTCCAATAGCACTACTTCATTGAACACGAGCTTTTCCTCCACTTTCGTAAAAATTCGTTCCTATCTTTCTTTTACAATTGTTCTTTTGTTTATTTGGATTGACATGAGCAGCTTCCCAGTCAATTTCGTGATCAGTCCACTCACATTTGCAAGTGGCATTGTATTCAGCTTAGTTTTTTTTTCTTTTAAGACTACACTCAAACCTCCATCTGGAGCTTGTTGGAAGAGAGTGTACAGCCTTAAAACTTTATCAACCATCACTTCCCCTAAAAGTGTACAAAATATTGCCCACTAATTAGAACAGTTTGTTTAGTGCTTCCCACTACCACTTTTTTTCTAAAGAATTAAAAAAAAATGTCGACATTCTGGATGTGCTACATTCTGGATGTGCTATATCTCTAATTGCTATTGCGTTATTTACATTGGTGTGTATTAAGTAATAAAAACAATATTAATGATTTCAATGGCAGCAAACAATGGACCTTACTTTAAGATATTTCGTTCCACAGTAGGGTGTGTAGAACAATGTACCTATCAAATGCCGTGATTTTGCTGGTTGTTTTCCACCTGAAAAAAATCAGTAACATCTTAGATACGGTTTGGTAAGAAAAATAACAATGTTATAATCACGCAGCAGTGTAATAATTGGGTGACAAGCAATTGGAAATTTGAAAATGGAAAAACTAGTAATGATTTCAGGGTATCTAGCAACGTTTGGTCTAAAGGAAAGTGTAACGTGTTCCTATAAAGTGCTGTGTAACTATATATTCTCACGTTACTAGGGGTGCTACATAGGCCTATATAGCCACCCATGTTCTAAGCATTATTTCATCATTTTAAAGCATCCTCCTTGGCACCGGTTGGACCGTTTCTCACATGTCAAGCCAGCCCCAGGGAGGATTTCATCATGCGGTTGAATGAGCCTCGGGATGATTACGTCATACCGGATCTCAGGCAGTTGCGGGGGAAGGCAAAAGAGGGGAATTTCATTTCACTTCTTTAGAAGTTAGCCGTTTCAGTCGAAATGCAATTCGAGAGAAAATTATTTAAATTTGGATAGAAACGCGATTCTTTTGAAACGTGGTAAATTCGGGTAGGTAAGCGACCAATTGGTATAAATACCGAAGGGCGCCCCCCCCCCCCCCTCCATCAGGATCTTTAGCGATATTTAGCTTTCTGTTATGGTTGGTCATGACATTGTCTTACCAGTTTATGATAGGCTACTATTAAGGTGGATCACTGCTAGTTATTTATGCCAGTTAGTGTGCTCCTCGGTTCCCCAATTTTGGCTAGTAACTTTTAGGAATAACTTTAACTGTTATCTGTACTTAGTTACAGTTTACCTACAGGTCATACTTCCCAAGTGTCCCCTAGCAATTTTGACTCGGTTGACTCGGATGCAAACCCACTTGTGTGTTCCTTGTATTCTACCACGTTACAAAAGTAGGAAGGTGTATAGAGCAGCGTCATGTGACATCATTTTGGCTAAGAGACACCATTTGGAGGTAATAGCTACAAGGTGCACTAGATTAAAATGTAACGGAAAACAACGGCACTTCTAGTCAAGACAATGTTTTGAGAGCGGATTTCTAGGCTTAAAAGAACGTTGTTTTCTCCAACAACAATAATCGTGCGTTATAGGCTTAAGAAATCCAGTCTAATAGCATTGGCTTCAATAAGACGATCTTCGTTTCTCCCTCTAGTGCTCCTTGCAGCTAACCCAGTTACTGGCTCCACCATAGAGTTATACACAATAATACTACGTCGTGTCACTGCCCTGTTGAGACAAAGTACGTTTTAGGCTATACCTAACAGACGAATTCCTTTCCCCACAACGTTCTGCCCAACGTTATATTTAACTATGAATTGCCATTCTCCTTGTTGAAGCCAGAGATTTTGTTTATTCATACAAAAATAAAAGTAATAAAGAGCCATAAAAGGGACAAGAGACATTAGCAACATACTTACCGTATGAAAAGCTAAAAGTTCAGTTCACTGAGCAAGAGAATAAAAACCGAAAGAAACACATGCAAATGCGAACAATGACAGCAAGAGGAGTTTATTTAATCACGCTGTTCTAAATGAAGCGAGTTCAGTAATCTGTAGGAAGAGTAGCTGTAGAAAAATTCACTGAAGGCAATGAATTTGGTGGTAAATCTGTATACATTTGATCTTAGAAGTAGCCATGCTGTATACAATCGATCTAAAGAGGTAGACATTCTGTAAACATTCGATCTCGCA